>JAHZMV010007419.1:0-16923 GCA_027743765.1 Coecobrya sp. COE2
ATTATAGTTCTTGTAATGTAGAATATTATTAGATATTATGCAAAAATATTCAGTACAATGGAATATTTAATACGGAAGCTTCATTAGGAAAAGTTTTATTATTGAAACACCTGCCTGTAAAGAAGCACCTCGAGTAAATAATGTAGTTACAATATGTGTATATATACGGAATCGGTGTGTTCAACTCATGAAAAATGGAGAACTCTGGATATAATATAGTTTTTTTAAATTATGAGAAAAAAGTATGCATGAACAAGCGTGAATGTAACCTCAACATTTTTTTTCTATCAAAATGGTGTTGTAAGCAGTTTTTGTTGTATGTAAAGTGTATTGTCATTAGAGGGTATTGACGAAATCACTTGAACCGAATTCGGATATTGAAGAAGCTTTAGAATTTAGGAAGCATCTTTACACTAATTTCCTTCTTTTTTTCCTGCTCCTCTCCCTCTTCTTCACCCAACAGAGGGTGACAAATGTCCCAACAGTTGGCTTAACAAATGAAGAGAAGACGTACATGAAAAGCGATAATAATACATTTTGTGTAACTAACTCTTATGTATAATGGAGTATGACACATACTTACGTTATTATTATTATTTTTTCCGAAAAAATCTCTCGGTTCAACGATTTTAATGATAGGATTCTTGTAATGTGTTTTTGTTTAGTACTTTATTCGGGGAAAAGTTATTCATCAGAGTAACAATCAGCTCTAGAACATTTTTGGATCACGAGAAAACATTATAAAGTGAAACTTTTATGAACACTTGAGAGGTTTCCGGCATCCGAAAAGTAGAAATTGTTGCAATTATACGTAAACATGTTTTGCATGAGAGTAGCAAACGTATTATAATTATTTTTTATTTCATTCTGATAATAATGACGATGATGATATTTATACATAAGCCTAAAGTCGTCTTTCCTCCTGAAAGCTTTTTATTCTTTTGATATACCATAGTCGTTCGCATGTATTATACTTTCTCAATAATATTACGCAATTTTTTTGTGACAAAACTTTATTTATTCATGCCAACTTTTACCTGGTATAGGTATTCGGTATTTCACAATTCAGCTAGTACATTATAGGTACATTAAAGCTGCCCTCATGTTTATGAACTTGCTGTATATACATACTTTGATCGGAAATGTATTAGTTTTCTATTGAAATATAAAGCAGCTCATGGGCTGACATACCATCCAGGTTTTATTACGACTTAGGTAAAAAGATGGAATTTGTCTATATTACAATTTTTTATATTTAAATGCATATATCAGGAATTTGGGACATTATAGAAAAATCCGGTCAATCGACGGAGAAAACAGTAAAAAAATATTTGCATATATTGATCATATGAAAGTTTTTAAAAGTGGATTTTCAGAAATATAACCGAGCTGAACCACCAGAGCAATTCAACTTATTTACTACATTGTAAGAATATTAATGCAAGCATACTCACATCCCATCAAAATACAAAACTAAGATTGACAGGGAAGCAGCGATATTCATTTTCTGTAAAATTTATCAGATGAAATGGACACCTTTTCAGTGGCATCCGTCAAGTCATATCTGATATCCTTATCAGACAAGTAATCTTCTTTGTAGTACATGAAAGAACAATGCTTTGTGTTAAGAGAAACATGGTTTTGATCAGCTCACCATCCGCATCATATAACTCAAATGTAACTAACAAGAGTATTGAAAAGTATTTCCCTGAAAAGAGCGTTCATTCACTCATAATTCACAAAGTGTATTGATTGATGGCATCTGCATGAGTGTGTGTATTTCTTCCGAATTAAGCGCTACAGATAATACAGATAGATGGTATATTAAAATGGGCGCATCTTCTTGTCCATAATACACTGTATCTAGTTGATAATGCATTGATCACATACGCTACTTAACCTCTTCTGTACAAGGGATCATCTTTACATTATTATTATTTATCTGTTTGACAAATCTTAAGGCACACAATGAGATGCGGGCTTCTTTGTCGGCATCTCTAAAAATTGGGTTTGTGTACACACTTAATAAAACAAAATAATTTACAATAAGATTCGATGAATGGATCCCAGAAGAAGAAGAAGCCGTTTGCCATACTTAATAGACCACAGAAGCATGATCCCTTTCCAACTGTAGCTCTGACTCGACTCTCCCCTTGAGTCAGCATCATCATGGTCCACTGGATGGCAAGCCTACCCGTTGTTGCCTACATGGAAGCCACAAATAACAACAAAAGTAGCGCATTTACTTTTTGTTGTACCAAATAAAAACGGTAAGAAGTAAATTTTGTGAACAAAAGCCAACTAATCTTGCTGATTATTTGAATGACATCATAAGATTCTTTCATTTCTTTCCCTTTACGAAAACCCGCAATCAACATGCTAAATGGTAAGGCGCGGCGGATCGTTTTATTTATCAACCAATGTCAAGTAGTAAATGCTGCTTATACACTATTTCTTAACACATTCTGAGATGCTTGCTGTTGCGGAAAATTGGATTCCGAGTGTACCCCAGCCCAGTAAATGTGTTGAATACGGAATTGCCACAGAAGATAAAAAAGAAAGCAATTTTGCTACATTGTAGGATGTAGAAAGGTGGTATTTGAGGCTGTTGTTAATATTGATGAACTTCAACAAATTCAATTTTTTTGCAACCAGTCTCTCAGTCAACATTCATATGTAACATAACCTATAAAATTATGATGATACGTATTATATAACTGAATGTTTAGAAGAATATCGGAAAGTAGTACATATTTAGGCAAAAGTAGGTGATGAATAGCATACATAATTGTAGTATGCATAAGAATAAATTTGTGGAATCTTGCTACATCTATGTATGCCTATACTCTGTTTAATTTGTTGAGGTTTGTCATCACAAACGTGTACATAAATACGTTAAATAGTGTATGATGTATAGCTCATGAGTTTTGTATGAAATATGAAAGCGGTTCACACATTTATTGTTAATATTTATTATTCAGCGAGTTATTGAGATTGGAAATTGCACCTTACGACCACCCATTTGCACCTCCTCCAAATGTATAATAGTTAAATCTTTGTCAAAAACAGGTTACAATGGTATAATCATTAATACGATGAAAAATCCAGCTCTAATAACATAAATAATGAACTAGTAATGGAAAAACGATAAAATTTGTAAAAATCGTCTTTGCATTGATGTAGGATGATGTATACATACCTTTCCTTTCCAACAATACTCGATGAGGATTATTTTTTATTTGTAAAGCATATCCAATACCCCCCACGCATACACCTTTTACTTTGTACCCCGAAGCTGCCTGAAGAACTGCCGTGTGAAAACTAGAAATACTAGTGGAATATCCGCATAATTTCAAAATATGTTTTGTATTTCGAACATAGGATAAAAAATTATTGTGCGTGAAATTCTTTATTGCTTATACATCTAAATTCTGAATAACTGCTTTGACGCTTTGTACGGTGATACAGTCTAAGATTTTGATGCAGCGGTGATGTGAATACAGTTGAATGAGTTACAAATACAAATATTGAACGCGTCGAAATTTTCGAAATATAGATAGGTTCAACCATACAAGTTGTACAATCATTTAGAACAAATAAGGAGATGTAAGTATTTATTAGTGTCGCATATTATCATATTCATGATTAGTTTGACTACATGTGTAATTTATTCAAACAAGAGCCCCTTCAAAGATGCCGACATTCAATCTGTGACAAAACAAACCCAAAAATGACAATAAGATGTTTCTCTTCATGTATCAATTACCGCTAACTGTTATCTTTGTTGATGCACACACAAACATTATATGAGGAGCATGTAACAATACTCTTGATATTTAAAGCGCTTCTATCGCTTTGTTCAATGGATTGCTAGGAGAAAAACCCAGGCCTGCCTCTAAAGAAACAAAAACTAGGAAGCATACAGCTATTTGTCTACTCTCTGATGACTTGAAGGGGAAACATGAAAATTTGTGTTATAAATGAACCTGCAACAAGCCGCTTCCTCTCAAAGGTAGCAGCACTCAGCTTCCTTTAAAAGTCAGTAAACGTGTTAAGGAACATGTTTTCTACATTCTCCCAATAGGGCTGATTGAGAGAAGGTGCAAAGATACTAGTTCTAAATTACAAATATGCATACTGGGTTATCACTATTTTGTCACTGCAATTAATATGGGTATATTAAATCTGGCCACAAGTTTATGATCTTTGCACATCCCATGCAAAAGTGATGGACGACTTGGTGGCTCCAAACAAGGTGTTGTAAAGTTATTAAGTGGATGATTACTTGTTGGTTTCCCAATAATAGCAATAAAGTAGCTCTATGTGATTCCTCAAGCCCACCCACAAACCATATTATCCTATAATATGATACCAATCATAAGCCTGTGAAATCATGAAATTCAAACGGAATAAGCATAAACGGCTGGTTAAATATAAATCTAGGACAATTTTGTTATTAGGGCATTTTACGTTCCGTATTCCAACTCATTCCTACATGATTAAATATATCCTCTGGATATCCATTTGTATAGTTTTTTTGTTAACACTTAATTTTTAATAACTGAAAAGTAGTAAAAAATGCAAATCGTAGTAGCCGTCTTCAAATTAAGCTTAAAACATCCACTAATCCTTATTTTTTGATGCAATGGTGCTCATCATAGTGTACCTCAGTGTTTGCCCGCAGTTGCTTTTACATGTTAGGGGGATGTCTATTCTTTTCACAAGTCCTCACCTCACCCTGATCCGTCTTTTTTATAGAGATCAACTTCTACTGCTGTCCTTTTCTCCTTTTCTGAGTCTGTGTATTTGATAGGGCTGTGTATGCCTGGATAAACAAGCTGCAGCAAGGGTGGTCCATCCAATCATCATGGCTATGTAGTATTTTTTTCTTTTATTCATCTCCAAAAGAATCCTTTCCAAACAACTGCATTCATAAAATGAAGCGAGTTGATTCACGGCTTTTTTCTAAAATCTTTTCTGAATTGCCAACTTGGAATTAGAACATGTTTTAAACGCCTGTGTACGTGTAATATGGGCTATTGTATTGTGGAAAGACACAATGTCTTTTATTATTGTATGTTTGCATTTGTAATACATGTTTTGGTTATGTATGATGTTGATGAACATGGCTGAACATTTGAAGACCTACCCTTAAATTAATACCATGTAATAGTTAAGTAAGTACATGACGTACGAATGCACTTTACTTATGAATACCTTTTATAGGAATCAAAGCATCAGGATCAAACATTGTATTCTTACGATATACATTTATATCTATTTGAACAAAATAAGTAAAGTATTATTATTACAATTTGTAATCCCAAAGCCATCCCTTCTTTAACACGCATTCAGCCTTGTTGACTAACACGAACAACAAAAATTCATACGGGTAGTAGCAATCCGGATTTTTTGCTTACACTCTGCATTTGTTTCCGCGTAGAGACAATATTTTGTAATCTATATTTGCTTACTACACGTACTACTAACTATATCATGCTTTCCATAATTTTTTCTGTTCTATTATGAATTTATGTACTATAGCGGATGGTTAACGATTTTTACTGACTTTGTGAAGATACTATAAATACTGACTGATACTATAATTTTTTTTCTCTACACCCTGCCAATGCCACCACTCATTTCCGACCGAAAATCATGGACACGAGAATGCTGCAAGTTATTATGACAGTACCAGTGGATTGTGACAACGATAGCAAACAATCCAAAAATCCGACTCCGGGATTTAATTCAACTAATGGTTTATCTGAATGTATGTACGTTTACTTTTCAGCTTGACAACATCTGCCATCATGTATGTATGCTGCTTTCACATATAAATATAAAAAAATCTGGATCAGTTTCAAGGTGGGAATTACGATGATTATGGCGTGTACCTACTTTCATTATTTTCATCAGTTCATCAGCACAACGTCATGTCACCCAGGATAATCGCAGCTTGAGAGAGAAAATGAATAGGACAAAGGGATATAAATAACTAAATACACGTTACTGAACGTGATGTTGCTGATCCTGATCAAAAATTTGCCTTTCATCATAATATGTTCAAATACATATTACAACACAACAAACCGTACAGAAAAAAGAGGACCTTTGGCCTGGTTTATTGGAATGAATTGAACACACACATGTAAAGGATTTATTAGGAGCATTTTTTGTCCCTATCACGGGTTAGTCGGGATAAGCTGGCCCTTTTTACTTTTAATCTTACCTTATGTGATTATCTCCAGCCATGCATGAGGATTAACGGCTGGTAACTCAGCTCTAAGTTCCTTTTTATTCCGAGCAGTATCGTCATGAATCCTACGATGATATAAACACTGGAATAGTTAAATGATTCTTGCGAGTTGGCACATGTATTTATCTATATGAACACAAGTTGCTGGCGTATCGTCCCACAATCCAAAAACTACAACGGGTATTAGAGAATACTGCTTACATACATACATGTTGGCTCTTACCTTAGCCATACAGTGTAAAGTGAGTTTAAAAACTCACACTGTATTCATTTTTTTAAATATGCATTAAATTTCTGAGTTTGCCTCAAAATGTCTTCGCTGATTACGTTTCAGCGTTTGTCTGAAGTGGTGAAGAATGGTAACTATACTGTCATTATAAAGTTGTCAGTGAAACTGCTACCCAATGACAAAGTTTAAAGTTCGAAAAATCTTGGAGAGCTACAACATGACTAGTCATTACTGATATATTTGTACTGGCATAGAATTTAAAACTACATTTTCAAACCACATAATCATTATTAATTCTGCATATATCCCAGATTTGTTTCTGCATTCTGCATATCATCCAATTGCAGCAGATTCCGTGCCATCTTTGGTAGTTTTGAGAACTCTGAGGTAGGGAGAAAGCTTACACTTCTACTTTAACCATGGCTTTCCGAAACCTCCCTGAAATGCCGTGTGGCCCCGTACTAGAACTTCATGGACAAAGGAAGCGTTTTCATGTTCCTTACGGCTTAAAGCGCTTATTAGAAGACATGACAAGAGAGGTAATTGTACTAATAATTTACACATGTATGTTAAATAATCACGAACGAGTATCAATTTTATATAGCGAAAGGAATGCGGGCGCACACCGTCACAGATTATTCAAGTAATTTTTCTTCCATAGGTACTTCGATTTCAGCCGGAAAATGTTTACGAGTTTCTGGCTGGTTTTATGGACTCCCGTTTGCAGAAAAAATTGAACGAAGAAGCAAAGGTAAATATGACATTCCTGTTCAATTTATATGAGATGCTTTACTGTTATAATTATCAAACATTCAAAAAACAAAACTAAGATCAATTCTTTTATTTACACAAATTAAAGAACCAAAGACGCAAAAGCTGGCAGCAGCATCGCTGGAGCTGGCAAGGGGGCTCTGTGTTGGAACCAGATGAATTAAAAGAATTTATGCAGAACCTTCCAGCTCCTGCTGAACAAATTAATCATCATGCTGTGGTCATTCAAGTAAGTATACAAGACATTTGACAAATGTTTAATTGTTTTTATAAAATTGTTCCACTTTCATGAAATTATTTTTATTAAATAGGCAGCATTTAGAGGATATCAAGCAAGAAAGAAAGTTAAAGAGATTCGAATGAGTGTTCACCTGGATGAAGGTGCTTATTATTTATTTTATTTATTATTCATTTTGAAAACTGTATTTAAATGTTAGTGTTACACCACTTTATGAAACATGCAAGTTATCACTTGTTTAATGATTGTTCAATTAATTACAGAAAGACGAAAATCAATGTTGGCAGCATTAGAAGGAAAAGTAGAAGGCAAAGCAGAAGGAGAAGAAGAAGCAGAAAAAGTGAGCAATGAATGATTCTCACAACATATCTATACTACTTGTTCATCATTTATCTCATAGTAAATAATCTGTTTTGACAATATTACTTTTTTATACTTTTAGCCAAGAGGAAGTCAGACTTTGAAACGACGAAATACATGTACACATGCAATGACTACAATAACAAATGTTAAAAATGTATTTTGCTATTAATATTAATAAGCATATTTGGTTAACATTATAGTGAGCATCACTCAACAAAATGCTACCGAAGAAGAACTTCATTCTGCAATCATCATACAGGTATGATGCCATGATCTTAATTCTCTAGCGTGTTAATATGCCTCTAGCTGATGTTTAAATGTAAAACTGTGTATACCTATTTGGTTTTATATGTTTTATAGGCTGCATTTAGAGGGATGCATGCCCGCAATGAGGTTAAGAAACTGCGTGGTAATTAACAAAAATGCAATAAAATATTGTTCATAAATTCAACGATAAATTGTGGACGACATAAATATTCCTACCCAAGTCAAACAGAGTCAATAATATACAACACAAACCCTTGATGTGTTTTTCTTTGTAGCAAGTGTGACAGAAGGCAAACGGATGTCGGTGGCTCAACCAAAGACAAGCATTGAAGAAGACCGTTCTGATCCTGCACAACCACGGCAAACTGTTGACCAATCTACTGGAAATGCAGATCAAGAAACAACAAAACCTAGTGAACAAGTTGACGCCATAGATGCATCTCAGACCGAGGCCTCTAAAGCAGTGGAAGAAGTGGCAGCTCCAACACAAGAGAAAGCACCGGAAATAGGTGGACCTAAACCTGAAGAGGGTGCTGCCATTGTTACTCCTGCGGATGGTGAATCTAAAAAAGAAGAAAGTGGTGCCGCTGCAGAAATTGCTCCTGCGGATAACGAATCTAAAAAGAAAGACAGTGGTGCTGCCGCTACAGAGTTTCCAGCGGACGGCGAATCTAAAAAGGAAGACGGTGCTGCCATTGGTACGCCTGCTGAACCTCAACCTCCTGAAACTAAAGAAGAGCAAAAACCAGAGGAGACGAAGCCGGAATAGATTACATTTTTTGAGCATTATCAGCAAGCTGCATATACAGAACTGCACAATCTCTATTGACCTTGTCCACACAGGAATTGAATATGTATTTGCAACTACATAGCATACTTTGATAGACAATTTCATAGATAACGGAAAGAAAATATTATGCATAGTCCACATAATATTATGATTATTACATAAACTTAATCTAGATTTGAGGTACATGGAAATAAACATGAGAATATGGAAAATACTTTACTGCTCCATTTTATCGAAATGATATAGCAAAAAGACTCATTTTCTCGTTTTGAACGAGGGGCTGCATTTAAAAATAAAATAAATCGTTTGTAAAACAAGTACACACATACCGAATAACTTTATCAATGTTTTATCATGATTAGTTAGACAGAAGATAACTTTGTCGATCGATTTTATTTATATACAAACATGTCAAAACCTTAAAAGACGCACTTTATTTTATGAAAAGCATCCGTTGAGAGGTACATAAATTCATGACGGCATGTCTCCTGTCATGTTAGGTTCATACATAACATGGAAGTGCGGTGCAGCCAATATAGGAAAAATAAAAAAGTATTAAAGTTGTTTAAAGTTGTTTGTCAGTTACTTCGTTATTCACTTACTCTGCTGCAGATGTGAAAAGACGGATTTAAGCATAATAATAGCCAGGATAGAATTAAAATATTGTTTTTCTTGTCAAAACAAAGATAAAAAATAAAGTGTACCTCTAAAAAACTGACGCCAGTCAATTTGGGATGTACTTGACTGAAAGCACAAAGCTATACTCTCTCAACCATTATAACTCGTTGTAAGCGTTTTTTCGTTAAAATGCTCTTGCTCTTACATGGCTTGTTATGTAAAAATAAAAACAACGTGTGTGCGTTTCAAAATATGTGTTCCCCTAAGCATGGTTTGATAGAACAAAAAAGTTGTTGATTCATTTTCTTTGCAATTGTAATGCTAATTAGCACAAGTTGACTGGGTATATGTGTATAAACATAGGATATGATGATGTATAGGATGATCAAGTAACTTTTATCCTGTCTACAAAAAAAAACTCAGCATGCCACACTGCCTCCAATTGTACCGACAAAATAGCAAAACAGATCGTAGTAAAAATTGACTGAATATAAATTGCTGAGATATACGTTGACGCTGCGATGGATCTCTTGGTCATAGTAGTCATATCGCGACAATTCATGCAAAGATTTGGATGCACGAGAGGTGTATATGAAGAAAAGTTGATATTATAGATTCTATATTTATATGCATGATGTATTGTAAACACGATCTCGATATGCACATTAAAATACTATGTAGCTAACTGATTGCTGCGTTCTACATTGAATCTATCATTAGCTTTTTGCTACCAGTTGTTGTACATATCATTGCATAACCCTGTTCTATATTTAGAATAAAAGGTCAAACTTTGCTTGGTCTGTAAAGTAAAAATATCTACGCAGATCTCCTTTCATAGTTACATTTGCTAAATGTGTTGATGAAATGAATGAAACATTATTATAATATTGGATGACACAGAGGCGCCAGAAATATTCCTTTGCTAATATATCATCTTAATCTTTTTAGTAACAGTTGCTTGTTTAATATAGCTTGGGTATATTTGCACTTGGATGTACGTGACGTGAGACGGATAACATCATAAACACTGAAATCTTAATGATTCTAAATACTTTCAATCTTTTCATTTGAAAGAAGTCATTATTCCCTACAACTATGCATGTAATTTCAATTTTAGGTACAATAAATAGCATTAATTATCATCTTTACAAAGTACTTTTACTTTTTAAACCTGATTATAATTTAAATATAGCTTTTGTCGCTGTTCTCGTGTGGTTGTCATATTTAAAAATTCAAAGGAGAAATTAGGAAAGACATAGGCATAATATGTAATGCTTGTAGGAGTAAATGGATGTGATATCTGTTTCACTGGTCCCTAATTAAAAATACATTCCAGACCACAATCTTATCATGTTGTAGGCTCATGTTGATTAATAGGTAACTGCAGTGCAGTGACAGCGATAAGGAATAAATGATTCCTTCATAGAAGGGAAAGGGACTGTGAACATTGCCGTTTAGGTAGACCACATGGATCACCACCAGTCGACAGTCACCAGCACATACCATTACTGTTGGTTAATTATATGCTGTGTCAAATTGATAAGATGTAAGAGCATAATTAGCAAACAACTGTGCTCTTTTTGTAACCCCTCTCTAACTTGACGATTATAGTCGTTTGGTCGACTTATAATATTTTAACAGAAGTTGTATTTCTTGCATCTTTTGGAAAATTTTCCACACATTTATTATTAGCGCGGGGCGACCTAATCTGAAAGATAATTCCAATGAGTGACATTACTACTGTGACAGTTCTTATCTCAGAAAACATTAAAAATAAATGGGCACGGAGTTTTATAAATAGTAACCGCAAATCAATATACATTAATGATGTAAAGCATTCGAACGTAATGCACGCAATGAACAAATTATTTTTTAATGCTTCAGACGTCAGAGTCGTATCATTTCTATACGAATTAATAATTACACCCTAAAAGATAAATGTCAGGCAAGAACTACTAATTTGTCAAGCATGTTACATTGTTACATACACGCATAGACAAGACAAGGAATAGAATCAATATGAATCATTACCGGAAGCTGGGTCATCAATATATAAAATAGAGAATTTCTAACATTGAAATAGGCCAATAAAACTACAATTATACTTCTAACTGTGTTACGCTTGTATAAAACGGTAACAAAGAATGTAAACTCCTGAAAGTCCTATATCTACCATGATAAAATCAAAGAGAAGGAAGCATTAAGAATTCAATGTTTAAATAGAAATTAACTGAAAGATTAATGAGTGATTAAGGATTAACGAAATGTATTTAAGCTTGTATGAGTTGGTTTAATTTTTTATT
Organism: Coecobrya sp. COE2; assembly: GCA_027743765.1. Classification (NCBI taxonomy): domain Eukaryota; kingdom Metazoa; phylum Arthropoda; class Collembola; order Entomobryomorpha; family Entomobryidae; genus Coecobrya; species Coecobrya sp. COE2. The sequence goes on from JAHZMV010007419.1 coordinate 11,839, forward strand.
TAAAATATGAAATGCTCATAAGCATAAATACTTAATTTTTCGCAGCTCGACAGGTTAGTGCAGTGGAAAAGACTTTAATAGTTCAACTTTTAAGCATGTCTTGCGTTGAAAGAGTGGAAGCTATTTTTAACCATAATGATCTTATTTAGAATACTGGTACCATTACATAGAAAGTATTTTTATGCCTTAATAAGTATTTATAAAACAAGACCATTTACTTTGTGACTAGAATATAAGTTGCTGAGCGAGGTTTTTGTATAAAATTAGCCAGTGGCATAATGACCTTAGGTATTTGTATCCTACTTTTTTTATGAATGTTAAATATCGATGGTAAAAGAACGTGGTTGCTGATATGGTAGGCAATGAGCAAGAATTCCTGTCGAACTGCTTCTCCAGAAGATTTTGAAGAGAACTCAACAAAAAACAATCATGGTTAGTCTGCATTTTAGTACAAAATACTATTAAATACAAAGAAGATTTTTGAAGTACAAGTGTTCAGAAGTTCAGATTACATATTTAATAATGTGTGGCAAGAGAAAACAATTTTGTGGTAGGTGCCTGCCTACATACATCAAATGCATTAGAAAACGTGAAAAGTAAGAGCATTTAATTCCTGTCTGGAAGTTGGCAAGTGCGAATAGATAAGTATACTTGAGCATGTACCTCAACTAATGAGGTGTGGTTCTAGCAAAAGCAAGAGTACGTAACTCAATATTATGTCGAAAACAAGTAGCATCGCATGCGAACATAATCATGATAAAACTCATTTGTAATAATGCAAAATTTGCCTTCATTTTCATTTAGCAAATTACTTTCATTACAATTTCAAAATCAATACTTTGCAATTATTTTCACATATATAATCAAGGAAACTGTATGGATGATGATAAGTGCTGATATTCAACAGGTAGGCAATATTGTTATATTTTCTACATTCCATTCTCATCCCCTCCATATCCCCAATTTTCATCACAAACTCATAAAAATATGTACTGACATAGGAAAATCGTTGTAAATAGAAAGCACGGTATATTTTTTTATGTAGTCCGAAACTCTGAAGTACTAAATTGTGAAGAATTTCATACTGGAGACTGATTAATATATTGAGTTAAGGATATAATGAAAGATTAAAAATGAAGCTAAATAAACATTTATGATGTATAGGTAGTTTCTATTAAAATGCAGTTTATCTAATCGATAGGTTTTATCTAATATTTCATATTTATGATAAGTAAACCAGTTGTCCCCGTTTTTAAGTACTTTAAAAGGACATTTAAAAAATCTTGTACGAAGATTACAAGGGAAGGTTTTAACCATTCATTGAAAAAGTTTTCAGCATTTTTAGAAGAAAATTTCTGTCGTTTCACTTAGGTATGTTTCATGTACAGAAGCGACACATTTGAACGAAAACGTTGTACAAAAAATAAAGTTTTTAAAAATCATCAAGGTCAATAAGAAAATTTATGCACGGGTAAGTCTGTTTATATGTGGCTTATTTACGAAACATATGCGTAATTCAATCAAAGTAATTCATACCGNGAAAACGTTGTACAAAAAATAAAGTTTTTAAAAATCATCAAGGTCAATAAGAAAAGTTATGCACGGGTAAGTCTGTTTATAGGTGGCTTATTTACGAAACATATGCGTAATTCAATCAAAGTAATTCATACCGAAAAATTAAAGATGATACTCAGAATGAGATTTGTGTGTAAGGACACCCTACATTATTAGAATCCACCAGGATCGCTATAGATGATTGAGAAGGAAGGATGCGCTGAAGATTTTTATGATGTGCATGTGCAAAAACAGACTTGCCAGCAAGTCAGAATCGCAAACTCCGTGGTCGGGAGTGGTATTAAAATGCTTCTTTAAATACTCAATACAACAGTCTGTTCATCAATATATATATAGGTAGTAAATTTATAATTTCATGCACGTGGTTTCTTTTTACATTAAATTTATATACCTAAATCAAAGGTTTTCTAACTCAAAATGCGAGATTCGATAACTCTAAACTCAATAAATATTAAGGCTCCATATCTGTTTGATAAGCACTTATTCCAGAACTTTTTATCATAGAAAATGCATTTTATCTAGTTATTATGGTATATATTCCCTACTTGAACATTCGAGAAGGGTTTGAGACTGCCACACATACAAAAAATTTCGTTCTGCCTTAAATCGTATTTTCGGTTTTGTCAAATGTATTATCAAACTGGTTCCGAAAAAATGCTGTCCAAACTTTATACTTTGTTTAGTGCTCAACTATTTCATCATAAAATTGCAATGTCACGTGAAAAAGTACCAAAGAAGGGAGAATACGTTTTTAATGCTTAAAAGTTGAGTCAGTGCCATGTGACCTATGCAGGTATGATTTTTCAGGACGGAGGATAGTGTTGATAACGTTTTATTACAGGATGGAGCCAGAATCATAGACATACATATTATGTGGTAGTTGTATGCATATCTATTGCATGTTAATTAATTTTTCTATGTAAGACAGGACTGTCTAGGGAAAAGAGCAGGACACACCATACCAGGCATCATCAACTAAAAAAATTAATTTTATTTAGCTCATATTTTTTATTACATCTACCTGATCTCTCACAAAAGGGTTTGCGATTTTACAAAGAAAAATAATAGAACGCTTTTACAATTCATGCTTAGATATAAATTGCTGCACATTTTTGTACAGAAAATGTTCAAAACTCCTATCATTAAAACTTTTTTGTTTGTTCGTTAAGTGTCAGGTATTAGTTTTACTACAAAATGCACCCAAAATATATGAATGACTGCATATGATTTGCTATCGAATTCTTTTTTATTATAAAATATAACGAAGCCTTAAAATCTTTTTTTTTTTGAAAACCAATGTAACAAGTAGTAATTACATGAATTATAGGTAAAGTATCTACCTCAAAGGAGCAATAAAGGGTTACTCTCATTATATTGTTCGTGCTATGAATTCATGCTGTAAGATGTATTAATTATCACTTATCTACCATACATAGCATTTCAAAAGACAAAAAAAAATCAATTCAACGTCTTACTAAAGGAACGGTTCAACTCAAATAGTACGTGTAGGTACCACTAAGGCTAACATTTTTGTATAGCGACAATCGTCTGAACTTATCTTCACACATTGCTCATCATTTTTTGAGAGTTGACTCGTCTGTCTGCTCCCTTTAATGTTTGATACTTGTGCAACATTACACCATTACATTATACATTTTTTGCCTTGCAATGCAAAAGCTTTAGCACCAACACCTCTCACATTTATTTTCTACGGCCACGACTGTGGCTTACTTCAGTTAGTCTGCAACGAATCGTTTAGTTTCAATCGAAACGTGCTTACGAGTCAACAACTGCAACTATTGAGCTCTCCCAAAGTATGCTTGTCTTGTCATACTGACAGCGAGACTCCAAAACACTGCTACTCGAATACTTGAAATATTTCAAGTTTTATACGCACACACACACACATTCAACTTTATAATAATAGTCGAATCGAATCGGAAACTTGAACTTTTGCGTTATAAGCAAAAAGGCTGTATCAATAAAAGAAAATCTCAAGGAAGTTCAAGAGCATTATTAGTATATCTCATTGCATGTAATAACACGGTATTATCGTCAATGTGTTGTGGTGAATGTTAACGAACTTGTTGAAACTGTGTTGACTTTCAAAAAAGCTGTTTCTTCTTTTCCGGGATCAAGATTCATATAGTTTGATTACGCTTCAACCAAAGGTGCGTAAATATTTCATTTATAATATTTTAAGTTTCCCTAAAATAATGTATAAAATTTCGTATGTAGAATCAGAAAAAGTTCACGCATAATATTCATTGTTTAGGGTGTGGGTTGTCGGTTAGTGATTGTAAAAATGACACCACCGGCATGGGTATTCCTTTGGTTGATATATTTCTTAAAAGCTAGATACAATCTATCCTCATACATATTTCCGGGTTGATTTTTTCACATTGCTTAAAAGTAATCCATTGTTTACAAAGATAGTGTATAATATGAAGTACATTACAATGTACGTTGGCGATAGATCTGCGTTGAATGTAAACGTGATGGACATTTATTTATATTAATATACTCGAACTCGACGTGCTAATGTTTACATGCTTTTTAACACGTACGAGATTCTTGTCAAGGTTGAGTAATAATAACACTTTAGTTTTAAAAGTGTATTAAAATAATGACAGTTAAAAATCTGGCCAATCATCAAGTTAGATAAAAGGTATCGTTCGATTTTGATCCTTCTGCAATCCATCCAGTTGCTGGTAATGCACAGTAATAAAAAATAATTGGTTGCTGTAAATAGTGCATATGTATACAAAATAGAACAGATAAGGGCTTATCATATAAAAATAAACGTGAGTTGTGATAAAATCTGACATGTTTAACTTAATATTTGTTCATAAGCGTATGGATGTAAATATGTGGAAATATAGATAATTGGCTGTCTAGTACAATTAGGTAATTCCATAACGGTTGAATCAATTGAAAATTGTACTTTTTTATTCCAACTGAAAGTAACCGTAAATTTTTTGTTGGTGTCTGACCTAATGACGCAAGACGCAAAATGACATCTACACGTACAGTGTTGACTTGTTCAAGAATATTTAAGATGAAGTCATCTTAACAATGTAACGAAATGTCGTTACATATAACAAAAAACTACCAATTGATGTGCTTCTGAAAAAATTACTTTAATTTTATGCTGGCGTAAACAATAAAAGAGGGTTTGTCAAATAGGTATATCATATCCAGTCGATAATAGGCTTCATAATTGCATTATTGTCAATCATAAAGTTGTTCTTGAGGGCGTTCGCTGGACAGCAATGAATAGACTGTTGAACAAAGGACAGAGACTTCTTTGTAATGCTTCTTTTCTTTTAGATGCATAGCGATGAAACCCCCAAATTGGTCCCCATAAAATTATAATTTTAGTCCAGTTCGTTTTCCTATAAAGAATAGTGGAATTAGGTATGTATCTTTTTACTTAAAATATTTGCATACCTATGTACTTATATTAATGTTGGATCTGCTTAGACTCAGACTTCTGTAGCTGTCCTCTAA
>JAHZMV010007420.1:0-20847 GCA_027743765.1 Coecobrya sp. COE2
GCCAATTAAAATGAAGGAAAGCTGTGATACAGGTATTCTGGCATTTTTATGCATAATTAGCACCCGACCACATACTTATTTTACGCTTTTGTATATATCGTGTTGTATAAAAATAATGCATGGGGATGAAGAAGGAGCATAGTGTATATATCTCCTGCCGGCAGAGTTCTTTCTTATCAAGGATTAATTAAAGTCTTGAGACTAATTTCGTTAAAAGGCAGATACTAATGCGTACTTCATAATGTACTTTTCACAGTCTTCATATCGCTTTATGTGGAAAGAGCTGGTTAGGCGAAAAATGAAAAAAGAGAAGAGAATGATAAAGTTAAACAGGATGATGACGATGTTTATTGCGTTTCTCATGGAAGTAGTAAAAATTGAAAAGAAAAAGGAAAGCGGCTTTCTTTGGGTAATAAAGAATCTTTCCTGGTTCATCATTTACGACTCAACGGGACATAAGTAAAATTAGATTTGAAAGCTTCCTCCTGTCTTCCTACACACACCAAAAAATGAGTAGTGTCTCACATAACATAGAGAATTAATAATTCATCTATATAAAAATATATATATACTATAAAAGGTTGGAATATTATATTTTCTATAATATATTTACTCGTAATAGTACCCACACACCACCCCCTTCCATTTTTAAAGGTCTATCCTTATTATTTATCTGTCGAGTTTAGCCGGAATACTTTTTGTATTTCTCAAATTTCGGATATCAAATATATGCCTAGGTAAATATATACGCATATCACTGGCAAGCGACAGACGCATAAACTCTGTAAAAAATAAACGGAAAATTTTAACGATAAAGCGAGCCCATTACTGTACAAAGTGGAAAGTAGTACATTTAAGAAAGTACACTGCAAAGGCTCGGGCATCTTCAGTTTAATGCTCGAAAGTTGGATTGGATTACTCCACACGCTGCTACACTCATTCTCATTCGTCCAAGTGGAAGTGCTCACTTTTGCTACACACTTACTACCACTACTACTCCAACAATATTCCTTTCGGCTATAGTGTCCCATGGGTATTTTGTAACTAATTACATTTGCAAGAAGGAACGTTCACGAGATATACAATGACAGCCACATTATGCATATTGCTATTTCTCTCTCCAATCCTGTGCCTCTCTCTCCAAGCGTTCCTTTCCCGAACAAAACTTTTTGTCATTTAACATATCTTTCCTTGTCTGTTCGCTATTTTTTGCTTTGCTTTATAGTAATTGTTAGTTAGAGAACAAGGCAAATAATACTTGAGTATTAGCATGAACATAGGAGATAGCACTTGTTTTAATGTTTTGGCAATATTCTGCCCGACAAATAGATACAAACGAACGAACATCCTTTACTAAAGAGGCTTGGAGGAAGAGAAAATTTAATTAATTAACAATGAGTGGACCTTTCGCAATAATACTTATGTAGTTGGTAAAAATTATGCAAATGTTTGCACTACAAAAGATTCCGGCAGATTTTTAAACAGTGCCAGAGTATAATATGTGGTAGTGGTGATGATGAAAATCTTAAGTGGTGATGGTAGATAAGGCCTTCACATTTTCGTAATCTCGAATGGCTGTACATGGCTCAATGTGGAATTTTATGAGGTTTCGCGCAAATACCCACAGCTTACTTCGCATTTTTGCATTCAATTTAATAACGACTGAAGAACCCTATTCCTTCCTCGATTCTGCATTTATTGTCCCTAGTATTTACTAAGTAAGTGCAGTAAGTGTCCCACTGAATCTGATTTAAGTCATTTGCATAATATTTTCATGTCGAATTCCAGAAACTAAGACTAGGTATATTATACCTAACTTCTCTCACTGGTATGTGAAATCTGAGGAGCAAGTACCTATCCTACTACTATAATTTTAGATTTCCTAGAACTTAAACCTCACATGACTCGTGCCGTTGAAGTGTTAATTCTCCAAACTGATGTGCTTGGTTTGTCATTGTATATTATGTAGTTTTCCGACTCTTGTTGTATGACAGTTGGCACTATTCAATGGTAGGAGGAACATGGAACACTTCCAGTACGGACTTTAGTAGGCGGTAATAATAATTAAGTTTACTAAGATCTTTTAAATTTTAGATTTCCTAGAACTTAAACCTCACATGACTCGTGCCGTTGAAGTGTTAATTCTTCAAACTGACGTACTTGGTTTGTCATTGTATATTGTGTAGTTTTCCGACTCTTGTTGTATGACAATTAGCACTGTTTAATGGTAGGAGGAACATGGAACACTTCCAGTACGGACTTTAGTAGGCGGTAATAATAATTAAGTTTACTAAGATCTTTTAAGCATTAGTTAATCAATTGTGTCACGCCTTCTTATTCTAATTATTATTTCTCGCCCAACGTTCAATCAAATTGTATTAAAATCGACACAAACATGTTAATCCCTCAGTCTTACCGTTTCGTATCTTTACGATATTGTATTTTGCTATTATACATTAAAAGCATTTTCACTTTGCTACGACCACCCACACAAATAGTTTTGAGCCGTGGCTCTGCAATATTTTAATAGACAAAATTTAATCAAGTCTTTATGGCATTATAAGTCTGAAAGTATACAATGTTTTGTAAGAATGTGCGTGGGTATTGACGGTGTATTTTCTTTCAAAAGATTCATTTTACGTACTAAAAAGATCTTTCTCTTTCATATATGAATATAAATACACACGCAAGTGTTTTACGCAGTACTTTATTAGTATATCGGAAAATTTTAAGAAAATTGAATGGGTAAGTCCAAAATAAATAAAGGATCTTTTAAGAAACATAAAGGAAATGATTCGTAAGAGCAAATAACTGCCAGCTGTACAAATGAAAAAAAATATCCGGCTACTATAAATATCCTCCTGGATGAATGTACACAAAGTACACATGCAAACATATATGTACATACGCACATTACTGCGCATTTTAAGTAGAGCTTGTTCATGAAATTCGGAAAGCTTAAATAAAGTTTAATATACTTGGTAGATGGGACCGACACAAATTTCCTGTTACAAGACAAACTTTGGTGAATTGTGTGTAGTGAAAGTCCTTTGCCATGTACTGCCGTAAAAGTCAATGTATTTACCATCCAACAGAGAGAAAAAAATAATACAAAATTCTACAAATTCATTTTATTTCATGGAACAAAGATGGGTAATAAAAGAAACTACACCAGGAGCCAGGCAGGACAATATATTTGACAGTTTAATGGTGAGTGTGGCAAAGGTTTTATAAACCATTCGTTTTTATTTTGGATGAAAAGAGTAGCATTGTAAACATAAAATATAGTAGTGTAAAGGTAGCAGTACAACTTTTTGCTAGTTAATTTGTTTATATACACAAATTGCCACGTGATATACGAGAATACCTGGTAATTTCACAAAGATACACATGATACACATAGCTACGCGTACAAATACACGCATTTAGTTATTGTTAGCATGCATAAATACTGATATACATTCTGTGTAGTCAATCCTGTAACAAATACATTGATTGAGACAAACAAGGATAAATGTCACTCGATTAGATTGGTTGACCCGAGACAATGCATACCTACAGGCAAGTTATTTATTGCATGAGCGAAACAACGAGATGTTTTCTCCGCTTTTTCCCTAATTCATTTCCCACGGTGGTGGTACACATATTATATGAGCATGTGTGTGTTTCTACTTACATTACTACAGGAAGTAGAGAGAGAGTCAAGAGAGTAGGAGGTAGAAGTCTATAGTCAACTATACATTTTATTCACTAACGATTGTCGACTCTTTTGCACCAAAAACCAAACCGCTAGAACCACCATCGCCATCACCAACATTGCCGCCGATATTGACGTTGTAATTCACTCAAGAGAAGAATCGGGAGAATGAACGAGGGAAAATGGCAATGAGACATTGCTGGCCTATACAATGCTATCATTTAAGTAAAATGTGGTCGTTTCTTTTGTGAGCTTACAACATTATTGTTGAAGAGGAAAAATCTAGCGTGTATATGGTATACACAGTTGTGTAATATAATGCGTGATCTGTGCCAAAAGCCAGGAGTGAATAGTGTGACTGAGGATATTGCGTATACGTACATTACACTGTCACCGTCACAGCCATAACTGTACACTTTTGTCATATAATATGCACACATACGACAAATGAGAAAGCCCCAAGGAGCAATCCGATCTAGTTTAGCACAAGAGCAATGAGACGCTTAGGGTGTAATAAATACATCCTTTGAGCCTTAATCACAAGGCCAAAGCCACAAAACTCCCAATGTTCAAGACTTGACTGGAGAGAAAGCAAGAGAGAAAGAAGCAGTGTACACCAGGAGCAGAGTCCAATGAAAAAAAGAGGGAAAGAGATCATTACAAGAGAACTGTTGTGATGTAATGTGTAATGCATATAGAGACATGCTATATCATTATGTGCATTTGAGTAAGTGCGGTGGAGGAGGAATGAGATTGTGCGAATAATGGTAGCACAATAATAGTAGATGGATACTAGCTAGATTTTTTCTTCTTCGTGTGTATCACAAACAGATCTGGACCTGGAAAGCGATAAAGTTGAGTCAGTTGCAGAGATACATTACATACGTGGAGGTGTATTATTAGAACAGCTACAACAACTCTCAAATTTCCTCCTGTTCTTCAGGTTAAAATGTATAGGCATTTGGGAATCGAAATGAGACTGCTTTCGTAATTAACCATGTCAAGATACACTGCTTTTAAGTGGAATTATAAATGTTTCCAGCAGGTCTCCCTTCACTCACGCCTGACACAAATTTTCTCCCTGCCGAGTTCAATTTTATTTACTGGTTCTGAAGGGGAGCTGAGAGAGAGAGAGAGAGAGAGAGAGTAGTGGAAGTTGCAATCAGTTTACTGTGGCATATCGAGTATAGTTGCAGTGCGCACACCAAGTTTGTTTAGGATATTACATATTATCTACACGTGCAACTACCCATTGGTTAAACACATACAATATGTATGGATGATTCTTCCGTGTGACGAATGAATTTTCTTTTACCAATACCATTATAAGTAAGCTAGTAATATGACCTTGAGTTGATTGAATTCAGAGAGAAGTAATGTTTTTGTCTTTTCCACAGTGTACGAACAAACAAATGTCTACTTGAATGTGTACAGACACACAGGGAGAAAATTCTGTTTGGTTGAAGTACTTGAAGGAATGCCCTAGATAGCTTTCGAGGCTTTTGTTCCAATTACAACAACGAACGAACGTCTCTACGTATGAGCTTTTTAGACGATGTCGCAAATCCATGCTTCGTTCTATGTATTTCCAGTTATACTTGTGCTTCCAGTTGAAATACTAGTAGTTTGTTTTTAATTATATAACTGTATGCACTTATAAACGAATACGAGATTATATATATGTATATGCTTCACTTGGCTGTATGTATTGCTCAATGCAATGGGCATGCTGTAGAATTTTGGAGGATATTGTGAAACTACTAAAACTGCTTTTGACATTACATCCATCCACAACATCAGTGGTAATCCTTCTTCACAAAAGCGAATCCTGGGACATATTACAAGCTTTGTTTAATCACAGTCAGTCAACCACTGCTCGAAGACAATACGTACTCTCTCTCTCTCTCTGGAGCTTCATAGAGAGGGAGAGAGAGCAGAGCAGAAATAACGTTGTTTTTATATAAGTATACAATAAGTTGCAGACATACAGCACCACCACCACCGCATCACTTCACATCACATGAAATGTACAGCAAGTCGCAAGCCACGGAAGTAGAAGGCGTATGATAGTAATCAGCGGAAACGCCAGATCTGTTTTGTGGCTAACAAAGCTTATAAAATCCCTGTCAGTTTTCTTTCTCGCTTCGCTGAAAACTGGATGGCACTGCACTGCTTGCACACTGAAGAAAACAACAACTTGAAGAATTTCTCTTGAACTTTAATGTTCTAGTCATGCTTCACTGACTAAACTCCAGCTAAATGATAGCCCATTAAATTGTCTATCTATCTCCGACAATGTACACTAGGGATATAGATTGGAAGAAACGTAAAATTTTGTATGATACGCTAAATTATAGAGTAGTTTTTCATATGTAAAGAAAAAATATATCGAGTTTTCAATTTTCCTTTGAGCTTAATTTTTTTTGACTTTATATCCTCTCTCGATGGGTTGGCAAGGATTGTTGTAAACCAACCACCACCACACGCTACTCTTGTAACTCAACTTGTTCAATTACAAGTTTAATGAAGGGTGTTCTTTCTATTAATTTTGGTAAAACTTTTCGGAAAAATAGAATAAATTCCCAAATGTCATCAGGGAATCTCCTCATAAGGCTGGCATTAGTAACAGAAGTTACAGGAAATTCAATTATTTGAATTCAGCTCCGAGTTGTGGTTTCGACATATATGTAGTTTCTCATTAACTGTATACAAGACTCATCTACTGAATTATCCTTGTTTTCGCTCTGTAACTATTTGTCTCTGATTGTGTTTCTCGAATTAAAAGTACGGTGATGTGCATGACAGAAACAAATTTCATTTCCGCATCTATCAGCATCTATATGTGCCGTAGTCAATACCGTTGTATACATTACGGGTGAGTAAAGTTCATATTATTATATCCTTACGTCTCCTCGGTTGGATGACTAAATGGGGTTGACCGGACAAAGGTAATATGTTTGCTTTGAGTTTTCCGGCCGAACATGGAATACCTCCAGAGGTTAAGATGACAATAAAAACATCAGTGAAATAAAATGGAGAAACGGTTAGAAAAAAGACGAGCTCGGATGGTTACATATATCAAACGGAACGAATTGGCGGCTACGGGCATGTAAATACTCATACACACAAACACATAGTGTCTTATTATGTTACATTCGATGAATGAAGGTACACAGGGAAAAAAAGACGGAAATCCGAGCAAACACAGCAGCTCTTCTACCATTACACTGCAGTGTAGACATGTCCCCATAAAAAACGTACCAAAAAAGCCTGAATGATGATGTAGCAGTAAGGTCGCCATATATGATTTGAACTGCAATAAATATACATGCCGCGCAGTAACATTTTCGTTGAATAAAAGGCATGTATATGCCCACACGTGGAACAGAAATAAGTACACATTTCGTTATATGCCGGAGATCTTTCATAAGCAGAAAACACGTTAAAAGGCTGGAAAATACAGGAGGAGACGAAATGATTCCAATGAAGAGAGGCTTTACCCGTTTTTCTCTCTCTCCCTTTGCTTTATTCGGCAGAAAATAAGACGACGAAAAGGCACACATACACCACTCCGTCGCATTTCATCTCTTTCAAGGATAGCACTAGACAACTGTGCCGTTGTACCTAGAACATTTATCGTGGATTTCTCACTTTTTCATATGATACATTGTATATAATTGTATGAGTGCTGGTGCAGAGTCAGCTATATAAAGGTTTACTCATGTCCTTATATTTTGTGTAATATACACGAAAGAAGCATGCTACAAAAAAGCGCTTACAAACCTGTAATAAAAGAGATCCATCCGGTATGACAATGCGAATGACATATCTCCGCTTGGAATCCAGCCGCACACATACGTACACTTCTTCCATTTGCCAATACGGAACAGGAGCTGCCATCGGTCCGATGGGCTATAAAGGGCAAAATAAAATACCACTGTTAACCGTAAATCTTCACAGGGGGAAGTATACAAGTACCTACAACAACTGATAAGTATAAAATATACACAATGTGTATTACACATGCAATAAAGACTAGATAAGTGTATATCCACATCTGCTGTGTGTGAACCACAACCACCACTACTACTGTTATTATTAGGTACTCTGTTTCATTATATTTATTATTAGCCACACTACGAACAAACGAATGTATGAGTTTTGTAGTATTTAGAATACGCTTTGTACATCTGTGTAGGGAAAAACGTGGAGAAAGTTTCAGTGAAAGTTGCAGCAGGTACTGCTAAAGTAGAATAGAACAGCGTTTTTACCACAAAACAGACCAGTTCGTATCTTAATAATATTCACTATTTACATGCAAATTGCATGTCTCTCTATCTATACGTTTATCATGGAGCAATTCCAAAACACCGTTTTAGATTGCCCCATACACACATGGGATAAAAAAGGCGTGCATGCTGGACTCATAAAAATGCCGCAAATTCCTTATTCACTACATTTACCGTCACTACTCCTACTACTGCAATCATCTGGTAATAATGTTCATTCATGGAGTAGTCTTTTTTCATTCGGTGGGAGTGGAAGAAAAAAAGCATTAAATGTATGCAAAGGAAAGTCTCACTTTCTTTCTCTACAGGAGTTTGCCTATGGAGAAAGAAGTAGAGCTGCGTGTAATCATAATATTACAGACTTACAGATCATATTATTCAAAGCATTTTATTGGGAGTTTCATATTTCACTACAATTTTACCACAACAAATAATAAGTTGTAATACCTTCTGAAATTACTTTGGACGTAGTATCGATGGGCAAAGTACCAATAAAAGTCAACATTATGCGTAGCGAGTAATAGAGTTGTGACATGCCACATAAAGTGAAGCAGTTTAGCATGCCTGTTTGTTAAAGATAACTTTTATGGAGGTAAACACATTAAAATGATTTGTTCCTTGGGAAAAAATTGCAAATTTTCCTGCAAAAGGAAAAATGTAACCGCGGCTGGTCATGCAACTTATGACCTGATATTACTCAGTTATCATAATTTCAATTTCAGTTTTTCCTTCCACAAAATTACAAAAATGCGTAATAACATTGTAATTTTCAATACTTTTCATTTTTAACAACCGAAATATTTCAGAATAATCTGACTTGGCTAATATCAGAGAAGCAGTATGTTGGCATTTCTTTTGAAGAATGTTGAAATTATAATAGACTTTTCAAGTTTGGAAGTATTTACATTTTGTATTTATTTAATCCTCCAACTGTTCTTTTGAAAAGTTTGATGATGATGGAAAGATTTCGCCTACTTTTCAAGTACTCATTTTTATTTTCTGTTCCTATTACATTATGCGAACAGAAAATGATAAATTACCCAATGCATCTTAAAGTCAAGCCGGGATTAATGGGCCAGAGTGCCATACAATCTTTGTCATCATAAATCATTTTTCTCAAGACACTCTTACCGATGTTTGCATATATTATAATACAAATTGTATACCGACCGTCATGAGGATATCTGTATATTATAAGGATATCTAACTGGCTATGTAAGTGTTATTGAATTTCAGAGTAGTTAATCACCAAACGTCTCCTTCTTTTTGTCAACTCCACAAGCCAGTAAAATGGGTGGATTTTATTTGCATTCACTTAAAATCTGGATTGGCTGACTCTAACGGAAAGTTTTCATTTAAAAGTTAGCAAGCACTAGAGCGTCAGAATCAATATCAGTGTATAAACAAAATGGGCGAAATGAAAATAAAATAAAATGCCATGACCCTCACTGACAGATGAACAAGATTTTTCATGAACATGTACAGAAGTGTAGTAGTATGGATAATATAGCATGACACAAGGGAATTTGGGATTTGTACGGTTATTTATTACCAAAGTTCATTAAGACACACAACTTGGAAACTCGTATCTGTGTACATGCAGAGAGAATACGTCATGCATCCATGTACTCCCACTCAGATTCCCAGTGCCCTTGTGAAACGGCAGACGTGTTTATTTTAAGCTAGAATAAACAAACAAAAAGATCTGAAAGAGCAACACAGTTGACCCTCCTACACTGTAGGACATGGAGATGTTTGATTAAACAGGAAAGGGGTAAACAGAACATTTTTACTTGAAAGTCAGTTTGGATTGACCGCCACAGTTTATAGCATTGATATTTCACAGGCACAAACATTTTTTGGTAAAAATATAGTTTTATTGCGTGTTTGAAGGTAGATTTTGCTAATAACTGGAGCAGCAATTGTGGTACATTTAATGATACAATTTTTCCTGACTTTTCATATTTGTTGCGGTCCAGAGAAAGTTGCACAGCTTCCAAAAAAATATTCATTTGTTAGTACTAACTAGCCAGAAAAATGGTAACTAGGATGGGTGTGCGTTTGGGAAAAGACGCTAATGAACCGAGTGGTAAGTGTGGGCTAGGTATAAAATTCATTGGCCTATAAATAAGAGTACGAACACGGTATAGATGCTACACCACAAAGGGAAACTCGTGGAACAAATTTATATGACGAGGAGACAACATTAAATGGCCATTTGCGTAAGTTATGATCTGCCCGTAGCACCAAGAAAAAAGTCTCCAATGGTTTATACCCACCAAAAGCTATGACTATAGGGCTAGAATAATGTTGAAAGTCAAGCGGAAAGATGGAAATCCCGATGTTGCCTGGTTTTTGGCTGAACCGGTTCTGCTACTAGCCACAATAAAATGTTACCAGCAGCCAATCTTTTGTGGAGCAGCGTGGGCTGGCTAATGATTTCATATCGATTTCTCATTTAGTCATCATTTGCGACATGAAATTGATTTATGCATGCTTGCTTTGCTTGCTACGACAAGTTCACCAGTTGGGGCCACTTAACATGGGAAAAAGAAAGAAAGTACGGTTTTACTATTATGTCCTCTAGTCTTGCCTTCATTTCCATTGGGATGGGCTAAATTGGACTTGATTTCTGCTCCTGTAGAAAGAAGTGCTTCAATCAAAAATTTTCTATAAATAAAACCACGTTAATGACGCAAAGATGAGTAAGCATTAGTCCAGTCCTTTTCTCTGTTATTCGCCTCAATACATTAAAAGAATAAAAAATCTCTAACAAGTGATTGGGGAATGAAGAGAAGAGGTTTATGTTTTTCTAAGAACTTTTTTCCAGCTGCTCAGTTTACCTTTCCGTCTCCATTTTCCCTGAAAAATAGTAGCTAATAATATATACTTCTTCTATCAATTCCCTGACACGCCAAGAAAGAAAACAAGGCTTCACTATATCTTGGCCATCCATACGAGTAACGAGCAAAGACATCAGGATAGAATTCTAAGAAATTACATAAATAACCATACTTTTTCTCATTTACCCAACTGATTACTAAATACTAAATACTTATCTGGAAACCCAAAAATACTCTCCTGAGAACGTTTCTTTGATCATCATGTTACTATCAAGACGGTTTGACGATATGTATCATGATGATTATAAAGAGTATTATTATTAGTATACGGCTGTCTTCACTCTAGTAGAAGAAGCAAACAACCCAAATCCTCCTGACAAATGTATCTCAGGGAAATAAAGTATACAAAGCAAATAAATGAAAGACATAAAGGAGAGTTGTCACTTTAAACCAGGATTTCGCGTCTTCCATCAGTCCTTTTAACTTGCGTTAGGTAATGTTTTCTGTTACTTGCAAACCTACACTCTCTCTCGCGCACAACTTCACATTTACTTCCTTATAGCTTTACATAAAACATTCAACATAATTGTTATTAGCTTTAACCATCTTCGTTTATTCCCTCTAACGAAACTAATATCATCACTGTACCGTTGTCGTAACCGTTCAGCTTTCTTTGATCTAGCCTACACAGTATACATGGTTGATATCCACTACGTACGTACGTACTACTATAGTTCCCGGATCCTGGTGGTGACAGTGAACGTGAACTGTCTGGGCTTTCTGGATCTCTGGTATTAAGGAAAACCTATCTAATAATAGGCTCTCACGATTCCTTTTTATTTCAGTGTAATGAGATGGTGCGTGTCTTAGATTCATGTCAATCGGATTACCTCAAAACTAATGGAACAAATCGACCCTTTGGGAAATAGTATGAAAGTGTTACTCTATAGGAGAAAGAAAGACAATAAAGACACGACAGCAGCCCGTTGTAAAGAGAAGAAAAACAAGAGGACTGGCGACAACCATTAATACCTCTTTTTCTATTTTCTTATATTCTCCATCATCATCATCGTGATGATCATCATTTCGCATCTGATCTCCTCCTCTAACAAGAGAAAGGACGTCATCATTCTGTGAGCACATATTGATACGGATACACAGGGTACGCATTACTTTTCTACCTCTCCACGACTACACCATTATTATAAGGCAATCAGTTTATCTTTCGAGTGTGGGGGAATAGAAATGGAGAGAAAGGTAAACGTCAGTAAAGAAATAGCAAGAGAAAATAGTTTGCCCACCTCTTTCACTACTACTGCTATGCTATCATCATTATTACCTAGAAAATAGAAGCCATCTAGCCATCGCACCACTTTTTCTGCTATTTCTTGTCAAGTGCTTCAATTCAACTAAAAGTAAGTAGGTGCTGTGTGTTCTCCTGTTGAGAACCCCAAGCTCTATTTTTATTCAACATGGACAAAAAGTAGCTTTTGCTCCAAATCTAAACCAGAAAATACACTTATGTGTGTGTCAGCTTAGTACTATTAACTAGTAGTGTAACAGGAGCGAAGCAGCAGACAAACTAGACAAACACACAGAACAAGACTTCTACTTATTTCAAGTGCCGAAAGAAAAACGGCAGAATTGCTATCCATCTCATTGTGCATTATGTATACATGAATAGAGTCGTTTCCTATTATATATATGTCATCATTATCATTATATTTTCGTGCATGCTTCTTCTTTGATTCTGGTGAATTCTCCAGCTATTTACTTACTTACATGTCGTTACACACACACGTAGGAGAAAGGAGAAAATCAGTGGCAAAAGTAATATATCAATGGTTTTTCTCTTGAATGAATAAGAATGCAAATGGGATGGATGATGATGGTCTCATAATCTTTTCTGCATTCTTCCATTTAACAATCTTTCAAAGACCCTTTCATTCTCCTTTTAGTCACGTCATGTATAATGTAGTAGTATGCAAAATAGTAAAAGTAGTTCGTACGCACCTCACAGTATGGATTCACAGTTTCTGTTAGGTGTACGCTTACATTATAGCTATATGATTGCCGTGATCTTATCTTTCACACACACTCTTTCTCATGAAAACGATCATCGTAACTAACTCCACTTACTTTTCTATCAAAAAATTCCAAAGACAGTGGGAGTGGAGT
The DNA here is from genome assembly GCA_027743765.1 of Coecobrya sp. COE2. Taxonomy (NCBI): domain Eukaryota; kingdom Metazoa; phylum Arthropoda; class Collembola; order Entomobryomorpha; family Entomobryidae; genus Coecobrya; species Coecobrya sp. COE2. Next base: position 13,008 of record JAHZMV010007420.1, read on the forward strand.
AGTTACTGGGGGAGAGCTTTTCTTCAGCTCATCAGATATACGCATAGAGAGGTTTTTTACTTGAGTTCTTTTCAATCTTTCTCTTTCTCTCTCTCTCTCTCTCTCTGAGTGAGCAACTCAGTTACTGGTACTTTTAGATAATATGAAAAGCAGTATTGAGCAAAGCTTATCCAACCAAGCACTGACATACCTACACACTTGGAGGGAGACATACACAATCAGACTTTTTCTCGCTAACTGTAGGGAATAGTGTGAGTACACAAGGCTGTTATTAACTGAAACTTTTTCCATTCGGTCTGTATGTGTCGCCCTTTTCGTTTAGTATTCCTAAGTATTTTCCTTGTCGTCATCGTCATCACCGTTATATGACTATAGGTAAAAAAGAAAAGGTACTACTTATTTTACTATGTCATCTGAGAACATATGTTCACTTTTCTTTCTCTTTCTGTCTCTATCCTCTCCTAAGCCAACACAGAGCCTACCATAACTCTTTTGGCGTGGACGGTATAATATTATGTTATATCTTTCTCATTTTGCCAGCATTAAATATTTCTGCCTCAATAAATTCTTCCTCATAATGCTCACCCAAATTTGTTTGTTCGTTCCAACCGTTCCTCCAACAGAGCTCGCATGCATGGCAAGCTCATATGCAATAACAATGAATGCAAATGAAAGTAGGTATTCGTACAAATAAAGTGTACATTAGAATTTGTGGAGAGTGTGCACATTAGGTATATGTATTTGTATTAATGTACAACATTTTATCCATTTTAGTACAAATTCTCTATACTTTTCTTCCCTCATTCTTCCCTGCAATAAAGTTTAATAGTACAAAAACTAACTCTAAAATCCAAAATAACCCAACCGACCATGCTGTTCTGACGTACAATTATTCTGAGAGAACAAGTCAACTTTATGCATAAATTCCAAAAAGTGTAGACTTTTCTCTACTGGAATATGTAGGTGGAAATAAGAGTTCCGGATGAAATAAGTACTTTTGTACATCAAATAAAGGAATTCCTGGTATTTAGCCGTGTAAAGCTCAGAAAAATAAAATAAATGTTATTTGAATGTCTTTACTACAGAAAGCATTGAATTTTCCCCCATGTCCTTCATTCCATCCTCGGAGAATGTGCATACTTACTTTCATTGCTATTGCTGTCAAGAAACAGGATTTGGCTTATTGCTGTTATCTAATGATAAGATGAATAGCAAATACCAAAGTAATAAAATGTAAGGAGGTCATTGGGAACTACAACATATTTTCAGAGAACTAAAATGGGATTGAGTTACGGACTAGAAGACAATTATTTTATCAAAGGAAAATGACTCACTCACTGAATCAGAAGTAAAACGTATTGTTTTGTACGTAGTCAATTTTCTACTAGATCATATATAAACCAGTTCAATTAAACTGGATAAATGCCCATGATTACATAGTCTAGACAAACTTCACTGATCACACATTTCCACATTTCTTCTTGTACCCGTATTCTCTAGAAATTCTGAACAAAATCTTGGCTATAATAACAAGTTAACCCAACTTGGCAAAAATCCGAGCCGGGTACATCAGAGTTGGGTGTGTTTTGGGAAAAAAATATTTTCAAGACATCAATTCCCAAATGCCAGTGTATGTATGTATAGACATCGTAATCTCTTCAAGAGCTTGCATATACCTAGAAAGTCCCTGAGCTCAAATGTCTATACAAAGTAAACTCTTTGCGTCTATAAATGGCATGTTGGGTTTGTGTCTCTGCGTATTTTATTAAAGCGATGTACATTTCATTGTTAGGTTATCGTTTTGAAGAAACTAATTTCTACAGCTGCTTCATCGTTATCAACCTTCTCCACCCCATTGCCCTGCAACATGAATCTGTCGCTGACAGCTTTGTTACCTATATATTTCCGTATACGCACGTAAAGAATAACTTTTTTCTATTATAATATAGAAGATCTATGTAGCTCAAGGATCAATTGTTGTAGTCATTGATGGCGATGCAGTCCAAGTCACACAAGTAAGGTGAAAACGAAAAGACGAGAAACAGGCATTATGTTGAGTCATGTTTCAGTCTAGTCGAATAGATAATACGAAAGAATGAAGCCGCGTCGATTTTCTTTCTTCGAAACTAACAAAACGTACATATTATAGTATATATTATACTATTTTTAATCACATCAAAAATAACAATTTTGTTGCGTGCGTGTGGGTTTGATAGACACATTTCAAAGCTTGGCTTAGTTTTGTTTTTTCTCACTCTCTCTGACTTTGACTTGATGAAATCAGTCCAATTTTAACCACGTAAAAATCATAATACATATCTGCACATCTACATATCTCTCTGGAGAAATGATTAGAAAGCCTTTGTACTTTCTCTACTAGTTTGTAAGTTGACATGATGACATGTCGTGACTTTTAGTAAGAAAAATTAGACTTCCATTATAATATGATACTACGACAAATGTACTGCTAATTCCAGTTAACGCTGTGTAGATATCATGTCATCCAAATTTCACTGTAGTTTCGTATGTGCATGTGTGTTTTTGCGTTCGTGTTTTTACTGATTTCCTGCTGGTCTTGCATTATGTAGATGAATTCTCCAACTAACCCATTTCCATGTGCAAAAGCAAGCAGACTGGCAGGTAGTTACATTACAAGCAGCAACCGATACAATCGGAGCCCTTGCTGTGCCAAAAATGTGTTATGTCGTGACAGGTGACATTATCATGATCAAGCATAATAAATATGAATTAAGGAAAGTAAAGTAAATGAAAAAATACGCGGTGCAGTGGGGTATAAAGAGCCTCTACATATTTATATAGCTATCGAAGTGTATATGATTTACTCACCGTCTGTTTTTTCGTTGTGAATTAAATTATGCACCTTTATATCAATACCAACTCATAATTCTGATTTGACTTGACTTCCTGTGCATTTTGTTGGAAACACACCCTTTGCTAGTGTTTTATTACACTTTTTCATTCCAAAAACTGCAGACACGTAAAAATATTAACTGCTTGCTGCTGGGCTTCGTTTTTACTGCTTTTTTTTCAAAGCATAGGTAGACCTACTATTAATGCCTTTTCATGTCACGCAAACTTACCAATAAAAATGTTGATGACAAAACTTTCTCACGTTACTAAACAGCAGGTATGCTTTGTTAGAAAGTGCTTTACTTTGAACTACAATGGTTGTCCTATTTTTAAATGAGATTATTATAAAATCTGTTGTTGTTAACCAAAAACTGTTGTTGTTACCCACACAGATAAATGGAACAATGCGCAACACATTTGTGTACCGGATTATTAAATTTTAGAAAATACTTTTATTATCAATTTTGCTAGTGATCATCCACGTATGCCGTCACAAGTGCTATGCGAGTGGGTGTTCCACCACTATATACGCAGCAGTTTCGCTCGTGAATAGATATACTGGAAATTTGATTTTTATATCATCTTTTCGTAGTCCGTGAAATGGGCCTACAAGAGCGTAGCAGCATCCAATATCCATCATATTACATATTACTGTGGTGGTACGTGAGGTCAACAGAAGACCTTGTAGAAAGCATATAATATTTAAAGTCACAAGCCAGCATGTGTGTCTAGTGTGGGTTCAAACTCGTATAAGTAAGCACATCAGAAAAACGTGAACTAGCACAGCCGTGCCATCGAAGCAGAGAAATAATAAAAAAGTGGAATAGATCTGCGGGTATGTATTTTTTATTTAGGTAAAAGTTGCTGCTTTCCCTCCTCTACCACCGTCACTACTTGTAATACAGTTCCCGAGGTACAATAATCTACAGAAAATACATTTTTTCATACATGACATGGCACAATCTGGAGGAAAAGTTGTTGTGGGCTTGTACTAGTTTTTTGGTCTGCTTTTTTCTCGAGTGCCTTCTGCTGAGACATGGAGGCACACTGAAGGAAGAGGACGAAAACAAGCCACAGAGATGCACGTCGTCGTATGTATTGCATCAGAATTTGTATCATGCATATGTTACCAACAAAAAATAATTCCTTCGAAATCGAATATGTGTGTATCGTGTTGTTATTTTATGCTGCGTGTACCAGTAGAAGTAACATATAACATCAATAATGTGCCATGTATATGTGTAAGTCTGTATTTCGATATATCTTTTCCGTTTATAGATATCTGCAGGAGGTTCGTCCATTATTATTATTGTATCTCCTTCGATATTAACGAAGGAAGCTTGGAAAAGAATGACTATGTGTCTGCGAGTAAATCCATTCAATACATTATGTTTATCGGATATGCTTTCTCTTTTTCTTACTTTTCCGTTTCTCCATCTCTCACCAGCCAACGATACCCATACTCGCCACCGCCACCACCGACAAGATTTCCCTAGGTTCCATTTAACTTGCCCTGTGTCTCTGGTTGGTTAAGAAGAACAGCTATGACGGTGGTAGCTCACGCTCTAGACTAGTGATCTGCTGGGTGCTTGTGAAACATTTCATGTGTGATTCACTGACAAAATTCTGCTTTTCACTTACTCATGTATTCATGAAAATGTATGAAACTATCAGTGAAATAGTCCAACTTTCATAATGCATTTTTTTCTTTCCTTCGTCGAGAAGAAAAAAAACAGAGTAGAGAAAGTATTACCGTTGTTAGATAGCTTTGTATATTGTAGTAGTAGCAGAAGTAGTGATTTTTTGGCTAGGTGATATTTACACAGTTTTGTCACGAATTTCCTTTTTGTGTACTTACTCACAGAATATAATAGTGATGGTGGCAGAGAGAAGAGAGAAGTTATGCATGATGATCTGTCCATAATCCTGAAGTAGTATTGTGTTTTTGCGGCCATTCGGGCGTAAACTCATGTGGACACCGTGACTGCTCCCTGCTGTTTTTAGACATTTCTCACATCAGTTTGTAGCTTGGGATATTGCCACAGAAAACTCAGGTTTTACACCCTTCCCTTTTCCAGCAGTGTATCGCATTCCGAATATACACTAAAATTACTTGTTTTTATACCTACAAAGGTATGTATTTCAGATTTGAGATATTACATACTGGAGATAATATTATTCCGAAACACATACTTTATCTCTGGAGTGTGGTGGTGGTGATATGTGCGTAGTAGCGCATAAAATTACACTTTTGACTACACCTCTATACTTCTCTTGTCAAATAACTTCAATATCCATTTCAATAATAAATCGCACATTTTGGTAGTCATGAAGTGTACAAAAAGGTTATGCCAGCCAGGAACCATTATCATCTCAAAAAAATTATTCGTGCCACGACGGTGATGACACTTTTCCAGAAGCCATTGATACTGATACCATCATTTGAAGAAAACACCAACACACACACGAGTGTTTTTCACCAAGGCAAGCGCTGGAACTTTAGGTAATGCATACTAAAGCATAAAATCATCATCACTCCAATATAATAATAGTGCAGAGGAGATATAATAATATGTAAGTATATTTACTGTATTGACACTCAATGGTCAAATGTATTATATATCTACATGTAAAATTGTAAAGGTGATATTTTCCGCAGAAGAAGACCGACCTCGAAAGACACAAAGGTTTGTTCGGGTTGTTCTCATTCGCCCTGAAGAACCTCTTGAAAAATTTGCCTACCTAAGCTACTACGTGACATTATGGAGAAAAGTCAGTCATATTAAAATAAGAAATGTGCATCCCTGTACACTTGAATAACAAACACGTTATTTATAAAAGGCAACACTTTAAATATACATGAAATCAACCACCGTAATAACTTCACTCACCATACAAACCTCGCTGAAAACGTGAAGGGGTGAGAAACAAAGCACGACGAGAAGCCGTCCGTGCTGCAAATATGTACATATACCACCCACTCGCATTAGTTTTCACGACGATGCTGCCAAAATTATTGGCGAGAAGATTGATTCAACTCTAGTTTCTGCTCAATCAGCAAAAGTTCACGTACACAGCAATTAATAGGCTTTCGGTTTTTTTTCAGAACCAGCAATAATAATGATCATCTATCTATGTCAGTTGGAAGTACAGATAAATGAGAAGGGAAGGAAGAGAACTTTTTCACACCATTGCACTTCTTGTCACGCACTGGTTGTTAGCTCTGCAAGCAGTATGAAATAATAATATCCATGAATGAATGTACAGAGGTGAGTTTAGTTCTGTACTTGATTTTATAGTCAATCAATACCATTGTTATTATTGTACATTCATATAGAGAGTCTCACAAACTACTTTTCACTGGTGTAGAAAGTTTGAATGGTATGCGTATATTTATTTCCGTAGACGTAGATTTGCTGACGTGCTACCACACTCGAAAACAAAAGCAGTCAAATAATAACATAATATTAATGTGCTATATATATGCTGTACAGATAGACAGGTGCCTATTTTATAACCTAAGCATGCACTCATTAGTGCTCCACATGACTTTAAGCTAGTTAGGTTTTTTGCATTAAGTTAGTTTTACAGTTTCATTAGAAAAGAATGATATGGATTGTGGATATTATACGAAGAGACAGTTGAATTGTAGCACAACCAGCATTTATTATAAGCCTTTTCGTCATTCTCGTACTTGACAATTTATTATTATGTTATCCTAATCTGAACAGTGAAACATTTACTGTTCCAGTGATCAGCGTCAGATTATTTCTCTGATCCCGTTGGTGCTTCTTCCCTTCCATGATACATGTTCTCTGCAGATGATATACTTGCATCGTGCCGACCTCCATGCTTACTTTGAGTCTTATTCATTGTGGTTCTCCAGAGGATGAGAAGCATTATTCTGAACATCCACTGACCTCTTGAATGTTAGTACTGGATTTGTTGCAGACGCCTCTCCTGGCTTGTCACTTGACTTTGACGGAGACATCTTTGCAAGCAAGCGCTCTGCAATCGAAGCCATCACATTTTCATCAACCACAAATGCGTTTGGTATCACTTTGGTATTTCCAAATGTCAAATTAAAGGGCGATCTTGTAGTACTCCTGGTAGTGGGACTGTCTTCACTTGTTTTAATACCAATTGCATAAACCTGATCAATTGGAACTAAATTCCAGAACAAATACATATAATTTTGAGCCTTTGGGAACCTACCAAGTCTAGAAGTGAGAAATAAATACTTTTTTTCATGTTTGCATACCTGACACTCGATAGAAAACATCAACCAACAGTACGACCACACCTATAAACCAAAGCGCCATTGTGACGCAGCAATGTAGTCTTCAAAAGTCTAGAGATTTGGGCTTCAAAATAAGTCGAATATGAAACAAGTCTCTTGAACATGTTTCCTTCACCTTACGACCTAAGGAGAATATAATATACTTTGAATTTTAAAGTATCTTTGGTGACTTCAGCTGCGCCAGAAAAAGCTCTTTGGTCAAGTGACCCCAAGAAACCAGAAAGTGAAGCCACGTCTTCATTGCACAGTGTGAAGTTATTATTAAGCAAAAATGCCTATACAGGTTTCAAAAATATAAACATACTTTTTCATGTGTATTAAACTACTGCTGATAACAAAGAGATTTGATTTGAACTTGTTTTTTAAGCCAGTATGTTTGATTCAACTTGTTTGCCTTTCTTTTTTCGCTTTCTCGTTGCTAATCCTTTTTCTACATTTAGAACAAAGAGCAGGTAGATTCATTTTGCCTGCACTCAACATCCACAGTACATCCTGACGCTGGCAGTCTATTGGAAAACATTGGGTTTTCTGAAAATGCAACTTTATTTCTGTGTTTCACGAACATAGACATTAGGACACGGCCAATGGCAGACACAATTAAAATGTAATAATTCTCTCATAATTGAAGTCTGCATCATTATTTCATGTTTGCAGTTTACTAATTGCCCA
>JAHZMV010007421.1:0-16367 GCA_027743765.1 Coecobrya sp. COE2
TATCTTTTTATAACCACTTATCTTCAACCAATTAAAAAATTATAAGCTTTTACACATTCTTATCTGCCCATTTTACATCGTTACTTTCCTGCTACTGTATGTACATAAACTTTTGCTGGAATGAAAGCATCCTTTCCACAACCAGAAACACGACACTAAAAACGAATCCAGCAACCAGTATCATGAACGCTGTAAACACATCGTTTGGCCCAAGGGCATATCCAGCGTTTTCAGAAACATCCAGACAGCGTCTTTTGAAAGCATATCTCATCCTGAGTCGGTACAAGACGCCAGGCTCTCTTATCATAATCATCCTTCAAAAAAATGTGCATCGCTTTTAAATTCGGTTTAAAATGGTATAAATTGTTTTTTTAGAAAATCACTTACGCATAACGAAGGACTTCTCTAAATGGGGAAAATTTTGGGACGGGGTACCCAAGAGGAAAACCATATTTCAAAATGGGCAAATCCTTTATCCCACAAATGACTTTATCATCAGTGGTCATTTTCATTAAATCGTAAATGGTATCCCGTGTTGTGATGAAAGCGTAGGGACGTTTCAACAAACGATCAAGTCCTGAAGAGACATTTAGGTACCGTTCCTTTTTGCTGGATAGTCGAACTTTCTCATAAAAATGCGACATGGTATCAGTGGCATTTTTCTGGATAAATGAAAGCATATTATATTTGGCGAGTGAAATAATGTTTCTCTAAAGTATATTAATATTGCCTTAAATTAAGAACATATCGACAAATAATTCACCTGCTCCAAAAGATTCGAAATGAATCCACTACGAATTCCTACGTGTAAATGGCTTTTCAGGAGTTGTATTGGGTTTTGAATTGGATCAGTGCGCAAAGACAGCGTGGAAACTATTGCCGCAGAATAGCCTGCGTACGCTACTACTCCCGTGAAAGATCCGGATATAAAAATAGTCCGCAATGAACTCGCTTTCGGATGTTCATCCCATCCTAATTAAATGAGGATATATTTTAGTTATGAAATTTTTTAGTATCTGGTGGATAATCTTGAATTTACATTTACCTTGTTGACAAGCGGTTCCTAAAGCCCAAATAAATGAATCGTTTGTAAAGTCATGTTCAGATTTGTCTTCCTCACTGTTGTCATCATTTTCATAGTCAATGTCCATGCCATACCGTTTGCGGATTATCGAGAAGATAACCATGCATGATGCTAGGACAAGCCATGTGGTAATCACAGCCGCCCAAAGCAATGGTTCGAATGGCTGGGAAAAGATATCTCGTATGGGATGCTCATCGGGAGGCTTGAAAAATGCATGAATCCTACGAAATTAATTAAGAAGAATGCTACAACAGGAAACAATGCGATGTTGTATTTTGGAAATAGAAGGTTTTAAAATTTTCTAACAGGTGCTCATCCGCAGGAGGCAAAAAGCTGACGGCTGCGGTTCGTTCAGGTTGAAATATTGTTATTGACATCCCAATATCCGCTCGACCCTCGGCCAAGTCACCAACGGACCCTTCCCACTTATTCGTGGAAGGATTGAAGGACCCAAACCCGTGGGATAACATCGGTTCAGTGCTGTCAGAAGTCACCAAGCCATTGTTTCATTTCATATCTCAAATAATGTTCATTTCATACGTATTAATGATAGCTTACGTAAAATTTAGCAATTGTTGAAGTATTTCATGCATTGAACCGGAGAAACCATCTTTACTGTACGTTATGGTTCCGTTAGCATCTTCATACACATGTATGTCATCATTCAGCTCAGTATCATTCTAAAATTAGCATTCAGTTAGCATATTTGTATGTTATAAATGCATTTTTATCTCCAATCTTGCAATAACTGTGAGTGTGAAAAAATAGGGCATAAACTTACAACTGCAGTTACTTTTAATGTCCTTTGATGGAAATTGAAGCGCCTTAATGATATTCCTTCACAATAACTGCAGTTTAGATACACGGATCCGTTTTGAACTAAATTGAAAATTGTATGATTTCCTGCGCGGTACGCTTCATAAACGACAATCTCTTCAATCTTAATAGCATTTTCTTCCGTTGTCAAATTGAACGCGAAGTAAAGTAGAGAATTTAAACGGAAATGTTTCACTGCCTCTATAAATGTAGCATTGTCTCGCATGGACTCAATTTCCTGTTTGCTTTTCATACTTGTTGGCCAAATGACAACAGCCCAAACTCTGTGAATTGTTCGCAGTTGCTCTGATGAATTTCCAATCTATTTAAAAGTAAGTTTTATGCAAAAAATAGCTATTTAACATTTTATATGGTTGTCTTAATAGATAATTATTTCATTCGAATTACATAGCGCAAAGTTTCAAAAACTCCGTTTTCAAAACTGAGATCGATAACGATTGCCACATTTCTGGTAGCCTTGAAAATTCGAGCAATACTTTCTTGAAGATTTGACATATTAAGACCATCCTGTGAGTTTGTGTCTGTAGCTGCTAATATAAATGCTTCCGAAATTTTAGGCCCTCCAAAAATCACATCTATTGAAATATTTATCAGTTATATATTATGTATATCTTTTACAAATTGTTAATATAAATTATCTTACCCTCAATACTTCTATCACTGATAACATGCATTTCTTGATTTGGGAGAAGATCTTTGAGTGTCTGGAAACGTAAATTTCCACTGACACTAATTGGAAGCCAAAAGGAAAGGGAAAACCATACGGGAAATGAAAATAACATTTTTGAAAAATATGACTACTTTCCCCTTTATATCCCAGAAGAGTCAGAATTAACAATTCACTTCTGACGCAGTATGTATTTTATATTCTGCTGAGAACGGACTATAACTGCTTGAACTGGAAGCATTTTTTGTTGTATTTGGCATTTTGCAAATCTCTGATGTTGTGGCCTGGTTGTGGCAGCCTAATTTTTGCTTCAAGCAATTTTAGGCACAAATTAATTTAATTCTTCCAAATTATGTACAATTTAAATAAAAATTCCGATTGCATGCGCTAGGTATTAGTAGTGCTATATAATTTACTAAAGCTAAGTGTAGAGTTGTGCAGATGCTTTCACTGCTGCGTTTATATCTGAATATTGAATATTTCTGGAAAAATATTACAAGAAAATTCTGTTGCCGACTATTCGATATCCATTCAGTGACAAATAATTCGGTGTGTTATTCATTCCTAAAAACCAACGGGATAATATTGCTATCAAAATTGGATATGTGTGGTGTGTCTGTTGTAACCGTGAAAGGTATATAGCACGATTCCATTGTCAATATGTAACTGTCAAAGTGGCTAGGGAAATATTCCATTCGACAACACAGTATCGATAATGTGGTGTGTCTGTTGTAACCGTGAAAGGTATATAGCACGATTCCATTGTCAATATGTAACTGTCAAAGTGGCTAGGGAAATATTCCATTCGACAACACAATATCGATATATCGTCCATTCATTGTTATTTTGCTGCTTGTTCACAATAAAAAGGATTTTGTATTGTTGAAAGTTTGTGGGCAAAAAAATCATGAATATTTCACGTGTATTGGCTGCAAACTACACGCGTGTTACACAATGCAATAAAAGTACGCAGCATCTAAACCGAAGAAACTTAACCTTGGTAGATATTAAATAAATAAATAGTAAGCTGACATCAAAAGCGGAAAGTAGATGGGTACAATGTTTTGTACTTTATTAAAAACGTGACATGATTTTCTCCCAATTCCAACCCATATAACTATTTATTTGATTTCTACATAAATTCAATTTCCAATAAGTAATAATCTTCAAAATAGGCATAATAATATATACATAGATAATTCTCATTGATGTTACTCAAAGTAAAAATTTAAAGGGAACAAAAACATCAGACAAACGAACACGAATGATATAATATTCAGTTAATATACTTAAATATAATACGATATATTTTTGTAACGTTTAGATTTAGACACTCCTACTTTCAATGGTTTTGCAGTGGGGATTTCGACCTTTTCGAAGAGAAAGTCGTATTTATCCAATAATTTCTTTACGGTCGGAGGGTACCAAGTTTCTCGTGTATTGACTCCTTCGTTTTCTCTGAATTTAACGGTCTTTGTGTGCCAAGTTAAAACCTGCAGCAAAATAAAAAAAAATTACATGCATTTTTTTGTTCATATACAAACCGTGAATGGAAAGTATAAAACCCGTTTTTGTCACCTGAGTGGCATTGGCAGCTAATGGTAGAAAATCATCCTTCGGAACCCCCAATGTTGATAAAAGAATTGTTTCTTCATAGCCTTGAATCCAAGGAATGTTCGCTCGTGGGTTCTGGAAAAGATTGACAACAGAACAATTAGTAAAGCAATTGACGTAACGTAGCTAAAGCCACAAACTAACAAAGATGATTTACATACTTCATGGAGTAGGTCGGCGTTAATTGCAAAACTGGCAAAATCCACAGGGAACTTTCTGTTAGCCACCCAAGCATCAAAGAAATCCACTACTTGACCTTTTTGATCCACGACAGGGCTACTAATGGCCCATTGCGTTATTGCACCAGTTGGCCAAATGGAAACAGTCTTTGTTGCCTGCATCTGGAAATAGTATAGAAAATTCCATAAACAGGCTTCCAGAGGATTTCATGGAAAATAGATTCCAGGAAGATAAATTTAGTACCTGTCTGAAGATGTCACAGTCATATGTCTATAAGGTCAACAAATATAGAAAGCAATTTAGTATCATTAAATATCATTATCATTAAATATTAGTAGCATTTTTAATATCAAGACTATAGGAAATCTTAAGTTACATTATCGTCATCCGCAAAATACACTACTCCACGCAGTTTTCCCTTCCGAATATACTCCACCGCAGTTCTTCGAGCATCCACTCCTTTAGGATTGAACAGGGCTTTTTGGACAGGGGGCCTTGTTTTAGACTTGAGTAGCGTAAAGTTAACTTTAAACTGGAGCAGGAAATGATTTAGCTTGCTCATGTGCCTTTTGTGCTTCTTGGAATGTCGAGTGTCGTCCACAACAAGCCACCGTACAAATCTTCTGGCTGGATACAAGGCTTGAGCAAGACGAGTAAGTTCGGCGTATTGATAAGGATTCCGATAAGTGGGAGTTATCACCCAGACAAGCGGCAACGCAGGTGCTTCCACCTCAATCCTTGGCCATGGCCAAATCGTTCCAGGTGGTTCGGAAATCGCTTTCCCTCCAGGGAAATCAATCCTTTGATGTCGAACATGGACCGTTTTAAACTGCTCACTTGCCCTTGCCTGAATACTGTATTCCAGCCTGTCCGCCTTTAACCGAAAAATATCCGCTTCTTTCGCCTGGACCCCATGTCGTTTCAAGAATAACTGGCCATTTTTATCCAAAAAGGTTTCCGGCAGGCTGGTTGGGAATGGTTCAGTGTCAACCCAGTAATCCCGATCGCCGAATAAACCGGATATCAAATAGAAAATGGTGACAAATGAAAATCCCACAACAAAGGGTAAAATATAGTCGTCTAGAACGCTTCGAATATGATGTCTAGACAAGTTTCTCATTTTTATGCTTCTAATTTTGGAATAAATAAAGCTAACTTTTAAAATGGATTTAACTTTCTCCCATTTAATTATATATTTGGATCTGGAACCACTTTTTATTTTGACACTTGTCGGTTTTTGAATGTTTTCCCAAGCCCTTGAAATATAATATATGCAGTGGCGTATAAATGTAAAGCGATTTAAAAACAGCAATATTAAAGTACCTAGATTAATTATTAAACACTATTTTCAAATATTCAAGTTAGTTAAATGCCATTGTATTTCTCACAAGATCTTGCACTATAAAAGAATTCAAGTAGGTAAGATTGTCAAATGAATTTATCACATTGCCCCATAACTTGGAAGATGCTGTCATTGCTCATGTTGTACTATGTAAATGAATTTTGTATGTTGCATTAGTGTTTCCCATTAGCTAAATTATTAATTTCAGACTATGATTTTCCCAAGAACAAGTAACAACGGTTTTGTTGGATGATGCTACAGGTAAATTAATGTTAATACTGAAACTTCTGTGTACGTGCTTTGTTCAAATGCAAAATAACGATGTATTATAACTTATAATTTATAAGGAAGCTGTTTATATAACAAGTAGCATTTTTCTTTGTTTAAATAATAATCTTTATGAAGGAAAGTTTTTAATGTAAAGATTGTAAACAATATAATATTCTATTTTTTATTACTTTTCGATAAAACTTAATTATATTTAATGGAAAACAGCACATGTCAAGAATGAGGGCTCGCCACCAAAATCCAGATCGTATTCATTAAGGCCACCCTTGTGCGTTCCGTCAGTGAACTGCACAACTGCTCGATAAAATCTGAAAGGAAAAAATAAGCATTATTGAAGGAAATTGTGTATTCAGAATGGTAATCATAGTTAAATTGGTTTGCATGCAAAATTTAGCGGAAATGATTTAACCTTGTGGAAAATATTGCAGGTACATTAAGCTGACATTTTTCCACAACTTCAATCAGCTTATCCAAACTGCCGCCTTGTTTCAGTGCCCACATCCCTAAGCAATCCCTTGACATTGGTTTAAAATTTCGTTTAAAAAGTTTGAGTTGAGAAGAACACTTAAAACATTTTACTTTATCCGCATGCCCAGCACGGGAACCACCAGAAAATAATTCATTATTACTACTACTAGCCATTGATTGCATTTTATTGTCAACAAATTCCTGGTCAATTATTTCATGCTTACTGCTACCAGTAATATTTGAACTACCATTATAATCATCAGCACCGTTACTGTTCCCTATTACTACACTACTACACGAAACCTTATTCTTCTGCTGCTGACTTTTCCGGCGCAGAAAATGGCACTGGTAACTCCTGAGTAATAAGCTCATATTTTGCTCGTTGCACTGATAATACTTGAGTGAAGCACAGGATCCACTTCGAACAATCAGTTCCGCCTGTATATCCTCACTTAGAAACTCATCCGGCAAAGGGCTTCGGAAATAAGGTTCCAAAAGTCCTCTTCGCATGGCAAACATGTGAACCAGCATCTCTGCCCTTCGTTTCTGCGTGTCATTTCCATTTCCATCATGCACATGTGGATTCTCCTCTTCATCGTATGGAGATGACTTGAAATACTCCTCCAACAAAAGTTTAATGATTGCCTCTTCAATTGCCCTCTGCCATGGAGTTATTTTCTCCTCCAAAGAGCCATACCCTGCTTGGATTCCACACGCACATAATTTCATAGAATTACCGTCCTCCATGCAAGCCTTTAAGTATAATCCAAGCAGGGAAGGATTCAAATGACAAGCTGCAATAATTTTCGTGACAATGTCCTCTCTCGCCCATTTCGTGAGGGGAAAGCAAGTCAGCAAGACGGACACATTGCGTGGGTGGTCGCACTCTGGCGACTTGGATAGCAGAACAAGTGCAGATACAAAATGATGAAGATAATGAGCCGCATTTCCAAAGCTGGACAGTCGAAAGTCTCGATAAATCGTACTGAACATTTCCTCTGCTAATTTTTCAAATAGCTGATCATTCAGTAAACTTCGGAGAAGGGGGCTATACGGAACTTGCTTTGGTTTGTGGAGAAACCTGCATAAAAATAGCCACGTCATAAAAAACTTGGGTAGTTTGTCGTAAATGCCAATAGAGTCTAGACAGGAGGAGAGAAGCAGCCCATCATTTTTATTGCTGCAGAGGGGAAACAGTAAAAGCAGTGTGTCTGCTAAAAGTCCATCGTAAAAAAGTGTTTCTGGAGATGTCCCCAACTCACGAAACCATTGAATAACGAGTGGACAATGAGTAAACTTTGTGAAGCACAACATGAACAAATTATTGCTGGATGGAGCCTGAGGATCGATTAGCAAGTCACTTGAACACTTTTTAAAATTATTGTGACTGCCATGTTGACAGTACAAACAGCAAATCATTCTTATAACAATGTCTTCAAATTTGGACATCTCCACAATTTCTCCAATCTTCTCGTGAATGTTGACTAGTTTGGGTTGAGTGAGAAATGCATGGGAGGCATGTAGAATATGAGATAATGTCAGATCAGACTTTTTATAATCGAGTTGTGGAAGAACGACCTCAATATCCTCGTAAAAGACTAGGAGAGATTTCCACACTTGGGAAAACAAGTGTAAATAGTCAAAATTATTCTCAGATTTTTTGAGCATGAGGGAAAGTGTGGAGGATATTCTGCCAATGTCATTGTTAACGTTGGCAGAGTACATGGACAAATTGTCTGACGAGGCGGATGCTTGCTGAGACAAGTGAGGTGGAACTAATGATGCAAATATAGTTTGAGCATCCTTTACAAAGGACATCACCGGCCTTTCCATTGTCACTCCTTCAGACTCTGCCATAATCACGTTTGCCACAGCCACCTCAACTTGAGCACCGCTACTTTCACTCTGAGAATTATGCAAAGCAACTGGGAACGGAACATGTCCAGCGACAAACTGCGTAAATTCACTTTCCTCTTCACCTTCACTATACAGCATTTTCCGGAAGTTCCACACCGCTTTCTCCTGACTTTTATCACCCGCTTTCACGCAAACTGATGATGATGAGCTTTCTTTATCATTATTCCCCGCAATAGCATCAGCACCAATATCATCATGATTACCACTATCACCGTTGCTGAGTAGTGGACTTTCTCCTTCCGCTACTGCTGGTATTAAAGGCGGTGGTGGTGGTAAAAGACGCCTCCATCCTAGCGAATACACCGTATGCACAATCCAATTTTCCAAAACACCAATCAACTTGGCTCGATACAACTGCTCTGCATAGGAGCGGAACGGGGTGAATGCCACCACTTCCAACCTGCTTCCAGCCCAAATGAAAGCGTAATTCGAGATTATTTTGAAGTTATTGATTCGCTTAAAGTCTTCGTTCCAAGCGATAACGTTGAGAGTATACGGATCGTATACGTAAAGTCGGTCACTGGACACGGAAACAATCATGCCATCATCAGTACAGAGCATTTTCCCTAAAGAAATGTTCACTTGCTCCTCCTCATCATCAGTAGCTTGATCCTCTCCATTTGCCTGAGTTGCAGTTGTGGATGTTGTTTTAGTTGGATCAAAAAGCGGCATGGAATATTTAGACACTTTGCTGGAAACTGCAATCTTTTTACTTTGCTGTATGCTCCCCTCCATACTACAACAATGGATTGTACCCGAACCCACTTCACCAATGAAAAGCATTAATTTTGCAGAAGGAATAGTTCTCTCTTTGGCTAAATCTCGGAGTGAGGATCTTTCCGGGAGTATCATCAAACAGAGCCCGGTTGAGCGTATGTCTGTATTCTTTGTACACTGAACACGTGTGAAATCCTCCTTTTCCAAATCACAGAGGAATACGGCCGACAACGTGCACACTGCCAAGTAAGGAAATGAACAGTCTATTTGGAGCACTCTGCTGTGAAGTTTCAAAATTACTTTGGATGGAACGGGACGCGGAAACTCGTCCAGGCAGGCAACCTACAAAAAACATTTTTGGCGAAACAAACAAAAAGCAATGAACTATCATATATTAAAAAGCAGCAAATAGGATTAATATTTCATTCGTTTCATTTACTTCATATACTTGTCTTGCAAAATTCTGTTCCTTTTTATATGCCTAATTGTGTCCATTTTATAATGAACTATTTTTTAATGCATATGCCTGCCAACGCGTGTTAGTTAATATATTTATCTCAAAAGAAATGAGAGACATGACATACATCCATTTGCGAAAGAATCCCTTGACTATCCCCCACAAAAAGATATTTCCCGTTTGGGCTCCACTGTAATTCCGTAATTTCGGCTCCGGCATGATGCGGAACGTCATATATGTCTCGGAAAGCATCTATCATGGGAGCGGAAGCGGATGATTGCATGTAGTGCACGTTTGGAGAAATCCTGTAAATTGATACTTTCCCTCGTAGACTTCCTACGGCAATGTCAGACTCATCCTGGGAGCAAGCAATGCTGCATACCTTTCCGCCTTTGAATGGGATGATAAAGAGAAACTTCAAAGTGTCTCGGGAAAACACGTACACTGTTCCTGATGTGCTCCCCACGAAAAGGAACAGGTTCGTTGCCTCAATACAAGTCAACTGACGAAGAAAAAAGTAGCAACAATACAATGGCAAATATGCATAATAATAATAATCATAACGGTTTTCCTTAGATGCGCCATTTCATTTTATACCGGGGGAAAAGTTATGACAAGTCAGGCGTGAAAAAAGAGAAGTATATAATAAGTATACGTACGTGACGGAATTTTGCAGTACTGCCAATATTGGTCTGGAAATCCAAACTTTGTAAGTCAATCGTTTGAATGCGGACGAACAACGGTGGGCTGATTTCATCGTCCTCATCCTGGCTTCCAGTACCGGAATCTGGAATATGCACAATAGATAATAATAAAGAAACATTATTACTATTGATTCGCCTTTTTACTCTAACTCCACAGCAAACTTTTGTTATTCTTCTTTTTCCCCTTTTGTTGATGTTACAAAAAGGTTTTGAGTGGAAGAGGAAACCAGGAAGAAAAAGTTTGTTGGAACAATGTTACCTCTAGCAGCACAACCACCACCACCAGAGACAGCAGCAGCATTGGAAGCAGACATCTTTCCAAAGAAAAAAGTCTGTCTCTATCTTTCACTGCCTTCCTCCCTTCTTCTCTTTTCCTCGTATTTTCCAGGAATCGCTATCAATCCCTGCCCGGGTGCTTCTCCACCTTCCGCAAAAAGTACGTAGTAACGTTTCTTCTCCGAATCGGGGAACAGTGCGAATGAACCAAGTGGAAGGTTTGACTGACTGATTTATACCTCTTCTTTTTCTTGTTCGCAACGGCGACCACGACTAACTAGAACATAGTAGTACAACAAATAGTAGCTCAATGCTTCTTCTTCTTCATCATCATCATAGCTTCCAATAAATTTTCCTTTTGCTGAATGAAAAAAAGTCAAAGTGAAGAAGAAGGAACTAATTCAAATATTATCCACTTTTCTTCTTCTCTTGTTTACTTATGAATACTCATACTCCGTTTTAGCCACCATAAATATTACATTTGTGGAGGAGCTCACTCTCGCACACACACTGGAGCAATGCCTCCAAGAAACTCGAGACTGGGCCCGGATGGAAACCTTACTCCATAAAAGTAATGATTATCAAGCACGCACGAGGAAACCTGCGTACAGGTATATTATGCATATTATGTTTATTACTGTGCATACACACACAACCACCACCACCACACCAAGTACCAAGCCGTGTTCAAAGAGAACACCTAGCAGACTTGGCAGAGTCCTATCAATTTACGATTCCGTGGTAAAATAGGTAATACGTAAGTCATTATGATTATACCCTTTTGCCTTATTGCCTCCAGCAGCAGCAGGTCTCGTCGTTTGAGGAGAGAGAGGAAAGTAGTAATACGTAAGTCATTATGATTATACCCTTTTGCCTTATTGCCTCCAGCAGCAGCAGGTCTCGTCGTTTGAGGAGAGAGAGAGCAAAGTCTCCTTTCTCTGCACACAAATAAATACTCAGCAGCACTACTCCACACACGACATGCACAAGATGAGCAGAGTTTTTTAACCGTTTTGCATGATAAATGACTGAGCTTTATACAACGGCGTAATATAATGGATTTTGCTATTAGGCGCTAGTTCAAGTAGTCTTGCTTGTAAGACGACGAATCACCTCCAAAGAGGAAAAAAATCTGAGGAACACATGGCGCTCTTGTTCTCCACCTCACTCTCTTCTGGACTCGGGACACAATATTTCAGGCATGTGGCAGGAAGCGTTTTTTGTGTCTATAGAGCTTGGAAACACACAAGACCAACCAAACCAACTTCACAAAAAAACTTGGATATGATGGACTTGTGTATTGTAAGAAGGTCTTGCTGGATCTCTTCTGGAGATTTGGAGTTCATGTATGTGTGTGTAGCTATGTATATGGAGTGAATCAAGCCCCGGAGTTTTTTGTGGTTTCGTCGTCGTCGTAGCAGACAGACATCACCACAATCATCAGAACATGTTTCGTAACTTTTGTAACAAGATTCCATTTATTTTTCTGGTTTTTTAATGAGCGTGTGTGTCTGTTGATGTCTGCATCTATCCATGTCCAGTTCACTAACCAGTCATAGGTATTATGCCAGTAGCAAAAGTCACGGTCACAAACCCTTTTTACAGATTAGTGTTTACTTTACTGCTGTTGGATAAATGAGATGAAGCTGCTGTGGAAAAATCCTAGCGTCTTCTCTGACAGCTTATAGCAGGACATAAAAATACAAACACAGAGAAACAATGACGTTGTCTGTTGTGTGAGCATCTCTTCACAAAAGAAATTGTTTATCTGCATTTTATTTGTAATCTCTACATATCACGTCCAGTTTGTGGCTGGTACAACGGACTTCAACCTGGCTAAAAGTTGTATTTTAATACATGTCATGTGGAAGGAGCACATGTGACCATTGTCAAAAGGCTAACTATGCTATTACACTAGGCACGAAATTTCATCATTAAATCTGTCTATTTGTATTGATATCAGAATTCAATGCGCACAAAGCAAAGCTGTTATAATATGTGTGTATATCCACAACAGGACATAATATTGTGCATAGGCATTATTATAGCATACAGGTAAGCTTCCTACAGGCTGCCTTATCTCATTGTGTATACTCTTATCATCATTTTTCAAGTAACAGTGATTTTTCCCGTTATAAATGTAGCATTATAATACTCCATACTACATAAACCATCCTATTTTTGTAGTCTGCCTGGATGCAAATATGCTGGAATGAAAGCTACCTAATTTGTAACACTACATTATACATATTATACCTGTCCTGTGCGTGTTCAGTTAGCACTGATAAACCATTTATTATCACGTTTGCTTCATTAAAAAGTTTCTTCCCATATAGGGGAACACCAGTATAATTGTACGTATGTGTATACACTTATAGCGAAGTTGGTATAAAACATTAATTTTAATTTTCTCAAATTTATCCCTTTTTGTTCTTGCTCGTAGTACGCTTTGTGTACCCCTCTCACAACCATTCTCTCTCTCTTTCTGAAGTACATGCTTTCATTGAATTGATCTTTTATATCCCTTGGCCTATTATGGAGGTAGTAGAGGTGGAGTGGTTAAGTACTCATTTGTTACCTGTTACCGTCTCTTTCCTGTTTCCCCTTCCTTTCCTGCCCTCGTTCCTGCATGTTTGTGCCTCACTCCAATTTTTCATTTTCAAACTCAACCAACTTTTCCTCGCTCAAGCCAACCAATTTTAAAAGTGTTTTGCTTGGCTTGCAGTATTTCCCCATAAAACCGTTCATAGTGATGATCATGACTACGATGATGATAGCTTGTGGTGTTGGTGGAGCTACTGATAAACTAAATCATGCATATTAATAACGGTGTTTGTGGACAAGTTCATGTAGCATAAAAAGTGATTCATGTGACCAGCACCAACAATCCAGTAGACGTTCGATATATTCACCGTCGTGTCATAAAAAACCATTTCATACGCAAACATGCTAGCAATGCTGCTTTGTTTTTTCTGAATTCTTTTTTTGGGTCATATTCTTCTCCAGAAAGGAGAAAGGTAAGTTGAGTGCTTTAATAAGCGTGCTTGTTGGGATCATGTTCGCTGCAAGAACACGAAAGTACTGTTTATCAAGTCAGATAATCTAGCGAATGTGTGAAGTAATGTTTTGCATGCGAAATTAAAGGGTGCTCGTTTTATGGAAGAAGAAAAAAAATCATACGCAATAAACCGGGGATGTTGTTAGATGTAAAAGCATGAATGTTGTTCCAAGTCATAAAAAGCATAATGCTTTTTTTTAAATAAAAATAATACACCACCGTTATGTTACTAACGGCTGAATCGTGGCCATCAAAATACCTGCACATATGTAAATATTAGTAAGTTCTGAGCGAGAAATAACATAGACGTTGGAAAAACAAAGAACCTTTTCATGGGATCAAAATAATGGAATGAACTGACAAAGCTATTTTTTCCGTGTGTTTACGATTGCCATTTTGCCGTTTGGAATGTAAAGCTTAAAAGCGCAAAAAAACTCTTACTCTTTTAACGTTCAAGTTTCTTTATGTATGCAGAGCTAGCCAAAAGGTATGTGTTACATAAGCACACTGACTCGGCAAAGTAGGTTTTTTATGTTTGTGCTGGAAATAGGAAACGGACTAGCAACGTCTTATTCTATTGACATCATGTGAGCTTTATTGACTGTTCTTGAGTTATGTTTTATGTCGTGTCGGGGTACATACTACATACGTACGTAAATATATTATTTAGGGAAAATGTTTTAAGGTATGTGTCAGCCAGCTAGTAAAGCTGTGTAGTAATATAGTTTGCTCTTGTATGTTTTGCTGACTGATTTACAGATGCAGCGAAAAAGCGGTTACACGACTAAAAATGCCTGTGTGGATGTGGTGGTGGTGGTGATGTTTCCCACAGTTTTCTAGAAAGTTGCTCGTGACGGTGCGTGCAACCCAAGCCGGCAGCAGCGTTTTTTGTGGGTGTTATGTTGATAGCATAAAATGAGATGAAGAACACAGCACTGAAAGTTATACCTGCCAATCTGGATGAATAATAATAATACGTGAGAACTTTCTCTCTCAAACCTCTCAAAGAAAGTTTCCATTTCTGTAATATGCTCTTGTCAAAAGATTCCTCCCTTTTGAAAATATTTACAAAATAATTTGATATTGTTCATGTTCCAAAGAAACGAATCGTTCGTAGGTATATTTTTTAAAGAAAATATGAAAGCCCATTCAATTCGCTCATTATTTAAATGGAAATATTTAAGCTTCTTTTTTCGTTCAAAGCTCTATACAACTATCAACCGTGAACGAAAAAAATATGTCACATAAACGAAAATTTGTAAGACGCTTTATTTGAGCCCAAGGCTATAATATCATCAGACAACACAACCTGAAATCCAAGCTCAGCTCAAACACAATTGTACCATCAAGACAGTTAAGGGAAGATTGTCTTCTGCTGACGTATATGATTTTCTTCGACAAAGTCACACGAGAGTCCTTATTCCAGAAGTGTAAGCTATTTTCTTATACACTCACAAACTCAGACCTTTCCTTATTGTATTTCTGTCACATTCCACATTATTATTAGCCATCTAATATATAACAGTGGGAAATGGCATGATTTTATTTATAACAAACGTACAGAGGGATCCAAAAAAAAGTTTCTGGAAATGAGCTAGCTTTGTTTATACATTCCTACTTTCTCCTCCATATAATATAGTCTCTGTGCTCTCTCTCTTTCTCTTTTTTGTCCAGTTACAATTTCTCCACTTGTTTGTAAAGCTGTGTCGTGTACATAATACGTAGTCGCTGGTGTGTCTCCAATGTATGATTATTAGTATGAAATCTACTTTTGGCGTGACAAGACTAAAAATGCTTTATTTCCAGAGAATCTGTTACAAACTACGCTGTACACACCATCTTATTATGTTCTGTCAAAAGCACTTTATGCATTATAGTTTATGACGGTATATAAGTAAGTAATGGACACTACCACTTTCATTCCTCATATTATGAGCAATTCTCATTCAGCGGGAGAAAATGGGTTTCCGGTTTTGGAACGTATTTATATTCACTGTATTATTCACGTAATATATTTTATTTTTTTATCGCCTTGTTTTATACTTATGAATTTTTCAGAAGGAAACCAGAACGTGATGTACAATGTAAAATATTAGGGAAAAATGGAGTAAAGCCTTTTTCGTAGATATGTATAGTATTTATTATACGGTGTTCTGGAACAATTGTTTGACAATTTTTAAAACATTCATTTCTTTTTGAAGTTTTCTGTTGCGGTTCTGTATGATTATCTACAGTGGAGTGGTATTTTTGTAATCCGAAAATGAATTATATACTGAACAAAATGTAATGGATAACATCATGAATTTTGATACGCATGTTAAAATCCGGTGTATAAAGGTTATCATACGACTTGTATATATTAAAAAGGAAAAAGGGAGCTGTTTGTTTGTCAACAGCATTATTGTACTAATTACGGGAAAACGGAAATACTATGTTTTTGTGCGATGACAAATTACTTTTGGGTTAGACACAATATATGTCTCTATACAATGAAAATAATGGTCAAAAATATATATTTAGTGAAAGTAGCGTTGCATTACGAAGGATTAATGTGGAAAAACAACTAAAAGTCCAGGGTACAAAAGGTCACACAATATAATACACTAATGCTAAAAGTTCCTATTAAACATACAAACATGAAACTTTTCCTTTGATAAAAAAATGTGTAAATTAAGATTTCATTCATGTACATTGGCATTTATTTGTGTGACACAACTTCTTCTAACAAGCTTATAAAATAAAATGAGCCATAAATTCT
>JAHZMV010007422.1:0-13609 GCA_027743765.1 Coecobrya sp. COE2
ATATGAATACATCCTTTTTAGATTTAAGGATTAATAGAATTACAGAAGAATTTGTTTTTTAATCAAAACTATTTTAAGCAGCCTCTGTATTATAGAATGGGTTAATTGCTTCCATCAAATATCCACAAATAAAAAAGGCATGTAACAACACAGTTCTAACAGGATGTATAATATCCTGAGAAAATGTAATGAAAATGGATATCTCACTCTGTAACCATTAAAAGTCAACTCTGTAATTGACAAGATAATTACATTTTTCAAATGATACGAAATTCGTCGCAGTTTCCCCTTTCAATTTATAATAATAGGATATTATGACATGACTGATATACCAAGATTGTCTGATATTATATACATATTGTGGACATGTTAATAATAGTGTTATATAAGAGTATCCTAACGATATGAAGATGACATAAGATTTATTACGAGATCCTGAACAACTCACAAATTCAAATAAACCAACACTATACTAACAAACAACATCTTTGGATATGGAATAGTTTTAATAACAACGCTGCTTAAAGCTACTGGAAAAGAGAATCCTCCGACCAAAAAGACACTAAGTAATTTTATATAAATTAGATGTAACGAATCGTTACACGGTTATTATAGTGTAATAATCTTAATAATAGTGTTATATAAGAGTATCCTAACGATATGAAGATGACATAAGATTTATTACGAGGTCCTGAACGACTCACAAATTCAAATAAACCAACACAATACTAACAAACAACATCTCTGGATATGGAGTAGTTTTAATAACAACGCTGCTTGAAGCTACTGGAAAAGAGAATACTCCGACCAAAAAACACTAAGTAATTTTATATAAATTAGATGTAACGAATCGTTACACGGTTATTATAGTGTAATAATACTTTGCTAAAGTATATTTCACAAAACAAACTTTATGAGAAGCTTTTAAAATCATATATAAATTGATATGTTTGCCTGTTTCATGTTTCCACAACTTAAATATGGATAACGACCCGGGTAATGAGTAACATTCGGGTAATATAATGAACCGATACTTCATATTTGATCAAAACAAATAAATTGGTTTTAAACTATTAGGGAAAATAAATTGGCGGTACTACCTCAGCGTTTAATTTGGGAAGTAGATTCTTTTTATATTGTGAGAAATATATCACAAAATTGTAAGTTTTTTCATCTTGCATCCTTCATAATTTGATTTTGTATGCTGGAAAAGGTAATACCTACATAATATGGAACATAACATGGTAGTTTTTACTTTACGTACATTTATTTTAAAGTAAGCTACTGCTTTAACTATCACAATGGTTTTCCATAAAGTCTAGCATTACTTACTGTGCTTGTACATGTAACAGTGATAAAATCTTTGTCATTTTTCTGGCTGAAAGGGCATACCTATCTGTATGTATAAAGAGAGAGAGAGAACCAACCGTTAACACAGATAGGTATGCCCTTTCAGCCAGAAAAATGACAAATATTTTATCACTGTTACATGTCTAAGCACAGTATATGTATCTAAAAATTGTATCTAAAATCTGTATTATTGTTTTCCTTTTACTTCAATTGAAGGAAATAACAATGTAGATTAACATCAAGATAGAATCTGTAACTTTGAGTATCATTTTACATGCTACTTTTCTCTAAATACGTAGCTTATACTGTGTAGAGGCTAATTTAAGAGGTCTCATCACAATACCATCTATCTCTTTGTAGCATATTTTCTCTGGTGAACGAGGTAATATACAACACGACTACCTAGGCTGGCATAACTTAGTCAATTGCACGTATTACACACGGTTGTTACGTTTAATGAGAATGGAAGCATCGGACGACTGCAACAAAGAGATAGATGTCTTATTCCACCAGCAAAGAAATGCTGATGCTAACAAGCAGATTAGTTCGATTAATTACAAGGTTTAAACAAGTACTGTCATTAGTGTGAATTTTGGAACTTTCTATAACTGATTTAAATCTGATGCGGTTTGTTACGCAACCGAAATAACAATATCTACTACACCTTTATGTTAGAATCCATAGGGAAATGCTTACAGATACTGGTTTTTTGTTCCTCTAGCTGTTACAACGGCACGATGAACGGATACCATCATGATCATATCATAATAATCATAGCAGCTCGGCTCATTGCGGTTGTTAGTTTTCCGTTTTCCACAGAGTGAAGTAAAAAAATGCATCTGTTTTGTATTACGTAAAAAGTAAAATATGAACTACAATAATAAATGTTTTCATCTCATGTTACATTATAATATGGCCGTTTATGAGGGGTAAATAAATTTTCCATTACACTCCTTAAAATCGGCTTGTTGTCTACAGCTAATAGTATGGGCATCGTAGCATGTTTCTCGTTACTTATTTTTTAGCTCGAATAAGTCACGCGTTTATTTACTCCTATACAATGCAAACATGCACATATATTCCCGCACATTGCATATTAAAAAGTCTTCAAATTATTTGGAGTAACCCACAAGGAGACTGCGTTTAGAACAACAAATGATATAAATCAGGAGGCGAGTAATTGGGTGTCAAGTACTGAATACTAACGTTATCCCCTTCTCTGTTGCTGACGAATTTCTTTTCAATATTTACTAATTTTTAATTTATTGGACTGCCGTAAACAATCATACTCTTCAATAATATTACTGCCTTATGCATGTTATGTCGATGCCACGATCGATGCCAGTCGAGTCGCAGTAAACAACACATGCAGCTAATAAAATGTTTTCAAGGGTTGGCAATTACAATGCAGGTACGCACTCTAATGATGAGATGAGTAGCAAATAAAGCAATAAAATTATTAACTTTTTGTCATCATCCGCCAAGCCACGAATTTCTCAATGACTTAATATAATGAAACTCTCAAAATAATAAATTTGATACCCACGACGATGATGATCGGTCAACGAGTCGTAATCATTTCGTGAGCAACTGTTATATGCAAACTGAATTAAAAATGATTACAGAGCAATAATAAATTAGGATGAAATAATGAGTTTTCGAGTCCTTTTTTCATCAACATTATATGTATGGTGACCGGCAACAAAGTAAAAAGGTGATATAACAACTCTATTATAAACAGCGTAAGTAGTAAGCACACATTTGACACTATTTAAAAACTGGTGCAATTTTATTCATTTACTGGGCATAAAAATGTAGTGCAATGGTCATACTTTATCATCAAAATAGTTTTCTGTTTTCGATTAGCTACAAGCGATGATGACGATGAAGAGGACCATCCAAACCAATTATACTTTTAGTCTTTGTACTTTGTACAGTAAATACAAACTGCTGCTACCACATCTGCATGCTTCACGATATGATAAGAACACCGTGACGGTGACTGTATGCACAGCTATATAGTATATCGAAGCATTCGATTTATGGTCAACATTCTTGAATGTATATTAATAGCTGATGTTATTGAAAAGTAAAGTGAAGAAAAGAGTCAAGTCAAAGTTAATATACTGTTGGTTATTATGCCATGTTAGCTTTTGATCTTATTCTTTTTGATTGTCGCTACAGGGTGAAATCTAGCCCAGTTCTGTCAATCTGGATTTCTTTCATCCGTGATCTGCGCTATTCTTTAAATTAAGCAGAAGCAGCAGTCCTAATGCAGACGAAAATTACTGGTGGCAGCGGAGCATATTATTGAAATTTTGAATATATTAGACAGACCAAATTATCTATGTGTAAATATTATATGTGCATCAACAAAAACAAACCAAGCACATACTCTTTTAATAGTGGGAAGGAGGAAAAGACACCACGCTAGCTTGGCGGGAAGATTAAGGCAGGATTTGCATAATCACGCTCCTTGGTTTTCTTAAAGGTTGTAGACTTATTAAACGGGACCAGTAGTTGGTTGAGAGAATTTGCCATCTGTGGGAAGCAACTGTATTCCATTTAAAAGTTCCATTCGACCGACACCGACATGTTCAGTCAGGGTTTAGTTGTCGGTTTCAAAATATAGAATCAAGTTGAAGATAAAGTTATGAACTGCCCCCTCCAATATTTTCTTGCCCATGGGCTACATGTGTAGATATTTTTGACGAGAAAAACAAACAAAATTCAACATTAGCTACGTACTTGGTACAATCAGAATGTGAAATGGAAATTAAATTAGCCACGGGCCAGCAATCTCCTATTACCGTCTACTACGATAGCTTTACAAATTTACAACCATTGTGTTCGCTTAAGAGTTTACAATTTACTATGTACCTACATAAGCCAAGTAGATACATACATCATTATGTCAGAAGTCAATATATCTTGACATGGCAGATTATTTTAAATACTTGCTCGCAAGAAGTCAATTGCTTTATTGTTTGCTTCCATTAACTTAATTTGAAAAAAATAAGAGTAGCTTCAGTCAAAAGTCAGAAAATGCAATTTTTCATCATTAACAATTTTCAACAACAATGACAGAATGCACGCGATGTTGTCGCGATACACAACAATTTGTGAATTGCCATTGTTGCAAACAAAAACGATAATCTTCAAGGCAGGTGATTCTAACTAATTATAAATGACATAATAAGAACAGGAAAGAAAACTGACCAAATGCAACATAATAATGGCGCGATACAGATCATTTTGTGGTAAAGAATAATTAGTTCAACAATCATCAAGTTTATAAACCTTTTATTGCACATGCCTATGTTGAAATGATTACGATTCTTACTAAAAAGCCAATGGTACAACCACTGTCATTTTGTTTATCATCATCATAAATTACAAATGCGGCTACTTACAATTATAATACAAGGCCCGAAAAAATAATGTTTCTCTTATTACCATTGAACAAAACAACTACTGCTGCTTGTTATGATTATTAAAAAATAATTTGTCTTACGTAATACGAAATGAAAAAAAGGCCACTCTGTTCTGGCCCAGTTTCAAACAACTGCAGTCCGCTAATTTACGAGTAGTAACCAGCATTTTGACTGGCATAAAATGCATGTTGCACTATATGACCCCCTGTAAATCCTCCTTCTCGAGTAGTCTCGTAGTTTATCATACACCTTGCATCGAACAAGTTTTTTTTGTCATGTGATGGTTCAAGTTGTTGAAAATGATATAAAACGTGAAAGTGAAATATAAAGAATGCAAGTAAACCTTGTTTTGTAATCCGTCGTCGTTGTAAAATGTTTCGTTAGGATTAATGGCTCACACATTCACACCCCACCCATCAACATTTAACATGTAAAAGTAAAAATTGTCCTGTGGATGTACATAGAGCGTTCATACTTGTTTCATGTAACAAATACTGATTTGATTAGATAAATAAATAATCCCGGAGAACCTGTACCTGTATAAACTCCAGATGTGAGCTTAACTATTTCAAATGGTATAAACTGAACCCTGTCTTTCTGTCGATGCTACAGAATAAATCTTGGAACAAGACAAATTCGTAATATCGAATTATTTCTAATGACTGCACGTTCGAAAGAAAGAACAAGTCTTATATTCCATGCCCCATGCACGTTCACAGGTACAATTACCAAATGTACAAATATACAATAAAATTCATGGTGAGAACAGCACAGTTAAAAAGTAATCTAAAGAAAAAAGTGGTTGAACCAGACCCTTATTTGTAGCTTGTGTCATGTTCAAATGTTTGATAAACAAATCTTACTTACAGATGTCTTCTTAACTATCAGAGTTTTTATTGTCGCTGATGTAAAAAAATGGTTTCAAGTATATTTGCATAACCAGTGACGTATGCCAATTTGTACATTATATTTTAATTATGTATGAGTTAATTGGTACACTAAGCCTAAGACTAAGACTGATTGAAGAGAATGGGGTAAACTGGATATTATACAAAATTGGTTGTTACAAAAATTTCCCACCCTGCATGATGGACAGCGGATAGAGATTTGAACTTGGTTATTGGGTTAGAATGTGCAGATTTTGAATTATGTGTTGGGAAACGTTTTGGACAATATTCATTCATTTCTGAATTATGGAGGAGCTTTTCATGTAAGTTTGATGAAAGCAAAAAGTCAGCGACTGTAAAATGCCATATTGACAGTCAAACAAAATACCCAAACAAACCCAGCTTCATAATAACTAATATTCGCGAGATGAATTATAGTTCCATGCATGTACCTCTTATTTATTTACAAACATTGCCAAACATTTATTTCAAATTTAGCCATTGATCTTTACCTCTGCCATTTTCCCCTAAGATTATTCGAATATTTACCTGGAAAATACTTTTTTAAAGGCATGCCGGTCGTCGGCCTACAGATTTTGTATTTTATCTATTTTATGTAAAATATTCTACTCAAGTTTATTTCACTTGGCTGAAGAACAGTTTTAATTTTAATTATATGGTTAAAAATTGAGCGATGTTTAGTATGCATTTTTATAAATGTTTTTGATTTATTTCTTGCTTCAGTTTCAGAAAAGTAATGATTAAAGATTAAATATAGATTCCTAATATTCCCTTCCTAGCTAGTATCGCAGTATCAATATTATAGATACATACATTCCTTCGGTGCATGACAGAGATCTTTAAGCGGGCGCAATGAAACGAAAAGTACAATGGCTTAATGGAAATAGTATTGTTAACTAAAACTAGTGTAAATTAAGTTAAATAAATATGTTTGATAAGGAATTGCAAAATATACTGTTTGGGACGAACTACATTGTGCATAGTCAAATTTAATCAGGACAACTAGAATTTACAGCATTTTGAGACGTTGTCTACAATACAATACCAACCTAATGATCTTGATATGATTATCACTACCACCACTATCTAAGATCATATACAACATCATCTTCAAATAATCTCAGAGTCAACAAATTATAAACCCAAATCTTCTGTCGTAAACACAATATTGTTCACATGTGATGATTTTTATGAATTATACAATACTTATATGAATTGTATGTCAAAAGACCTGAACATTCAAAATGTTCTTTCGTCACACCCGTCATCATCCTTTGTAATCGTTCCGACTCCAACACGGATCAAGGTGAACCTTAAGGTCACACTTGAATCTATTTATCAATTACGATTCCTTCTTCTCGTAACATCCCAGAGAAATATGCGATTGTTTCATAATACACATAATCTTCGTCAAAACTTTTAGAACAAGAAACAGAAAGGATAGCCATCAGATTACATATATAACATGAAACCAATAGAGGCATTGCCCCGGGCTGAGAACAATATGAGGAACAGAATGCCGCAGAGAGTAAAAGTGATGATGACCAACGCAGTCTTTGGTCTGCCTGGCACCGACAAACAGGTACTAAAAATTTTGGTATTATATACTCGTACCTTTTATAAAAATACGATGAAAAAAATCAATGTTATGAAATTCAACAAAGCGCATGTAGTGATACCGAGCATCAGCACGTTTCTGAAACCAAGTTGAATACAAGTGCATGCATTCTCTAAAACTCGTCGCACGGACATGCCATGCAGTGACCTCATCATCTTCGTCATCAGCATCAATGAAACCGAAAATCTATGAAGATATTCAAGATGCATTTTTTCTCACTTTCAGTTAACTAGCTATTTCGACTGGATTGTACTGACACTGACCATAACGGATGATTAAAGCCACACAAAAGGAGTACATGAAAGCCGCCGTAATGAGCCGCGACTATTTACCAAATTGATGTTATAAAACTGCAAATTGTCATTTTACTTACAAAGTATCCCTTCGCACCACATTAAACTTGAGTACGAGAAAATTGTTTGAATCTTTATCTAATCTTTTCGAATTGTGATTGAAAGAACAAAAAAATTCAGTGGAAATAAAATGTACTTTTGCATGATGTTTTTGGGAGACTTTTTTATTCAATCAATTTTACAATGCAGATAATTCTGAAAATTTAAGTAGTTTTAATATCGTAGATGTGCAATTGTTGAGAAACGAAAAGTAGATAAATGCATTTTTTTTAAATCAGAATAAAATATACACAGGTCTTCTCCTTTATAGTGAAACATTCTCTTATTTTGCACAGTGCAATGGCCTATATTATATTATTATTATTACATCTAAATCACTAAATCATAACCTTTAAATTCGTTTCTTTGTGAGTTTTTGCTGAACAAGGAAGAGATCTACTTTACAGTACCGTTTTATTCGTGTCATTATTATGGAACCTCTTTTTTGCGGTTATGGTTTTTATGAATGCGAGCTAACTGTCTACCTGTACAGGTACAGAATGTTGAATGGGTATCATGGAGGTTTTAAAAATTGTTTAAGACTGAAGGAACAGCGGGGAGTTGACTTGTTTGTGTAAGGATGTTGTCCGACCACATTATCCTTGTTACAATACGATGACTTGTTTTCATCCTCATTCTATGTCTTTCTATCCACTACTCTTTCTTCCAATTGTAATCACATTGTTATATAATGGTTGTTTAAGTTTCAGCAGGTAAATAGTAAATTAAACTGGATGGATTATTATGGATGTTAGTATTCAGCGGCTTATAAAATGGCACTATATAGTAATTTTAAACAGCAAACAAACATGTATATCAACTCCAAGTTATACTAACGCAAGCGCAACAAATGGAGAAGTGGGCATTATTATTAATAATATTGTCAGTGAAAAGGTAAGACAGTAAAGAAATGAGATAAGAACAGAGAAAAATAATGTACGCATTCATAATGAGCATTCGTGTTCAAAGTGTCCATCGATGAGGTTCATCACAAACAAGCAATTTTTTGTTCACTGATAATGTGTTGTTCAACTTTCCGCTCAATGTTGACGTTAGCGTATCAGTTACAAAAATCTTGAGCTAAAAATTTTAAAAAAATGGTAAGTGGAAAGCACGTCCAGTAGTGTGTGGAGACCACAACCAAACAAGAAGCACATGCCGCTTTTAGGTACAAAGGTAGAAAAGTAAACCCATCGGAAACTCATCGCTGCGGATGCATGAGAAGATATACATTAATAATCATATGCAAAGTGAGCAAAAAATTGGAAATAATAATGTGTATTATCATTATTATTATCGTGTATGTACCTACTTGGTGAGCAAGCCAAAGCCAAGAATCTACCCGATTATAGCAGGCAGACGAAGAACTGAGATGTTAAAAAGAGGTAAATGAGTATGATGATAATCAGTTCAAGTGAACCCATTCAAGCTGTTGTACCTCCTTGTTCAGAAAAGAAGCCTCTTTCATCTTTTATACATTTTTTCTCAGTGTAACTTGTTGCTTGTTTAGCTAAACTTAATGATCTGCGGTGGTGGTTGAATAATGACATGTATATGTACCTAGTACCTAGTTCATTGTTGTTCGCAGTAAAAGTACGAACATGAATATTATGAGCGTTTTAAAAAATGGATCGGTCGGTGCTGTTTACTTTGCTCGAAATCAGTGTGGTCTTTCAACTCTCATGTTCAGGTTTTTATGTCTCATAAAATCTTGCCAATATAAAAAGTGGGCATTTGCATATTGTATCATTGTAACTTGTCCATGTAGTAATTAGCGAGGTTTTACGCTTTATTACATGCTCTATGAAACAGGTGGGGGCAGACAAAACTCATGTGCAAAAGAGCAAGCAATGCGAAATGTTACTCATGCTCTTCAAAGTTCAAACTGAACTGGTAAAAGACGAAGTACCAAAATGTTGTTCAATAGAGCAGTCTTTCTCAACTAGAATAGAATCTTGACAGCAAACAACTCCAACAATAAGAAACGCATACAGAGAACGGCGAATCTCTGTTAAAAGCTTTTGAGAACTTGTGAAGAATATAAAGACCAACTAGATGAATGCGTCCTGATACTAGATAATACTTCACTATTCACATCACTTGCTGGCTTGCGGTTGTCTCCTTTTCATTCAACTGACGACATCTGTAGCCTCCTCAAGGTACAACTCTCGCAGGCGTATATTTTATGCCTTACCTTAGACTACAATCATGATTATTTTTACAATGAAGTAATAAACAACTCGTGTCCCACTCCAAAATACATTGTTAACCTAAAAAGTAGTGTAATGTAGGAAGTCCATCAACAATTTCTGAAGATACCGCAGAAAATGAGAAAATGGTATTATCTCAGCATGGAAAATATTTTTTGCAACCACCTTCATATTCGAAAGGTTATCCGTTATCCGATAGACATGCAGTAGCGATAACACATACAAATTAAAATCTCCAGCAGTTTATGGACTGGGACCGTTTTATACAATATTGTATACAAACATATGTGAGTAATTTCTATATTTTCTCATCATACAANCCGCAGAAAATGAGAAAATGGTATTATCTCAGCATGGAAAATATTTTTTGCAACCACCTTCATATTCGAAAGGTTATCCGTTATCCGATAGACATGCAGTAGCGATAACACATACAAATTAAAATCTCCAGCAGTTTACGGACTGGAACCGTTTTATACAATATTGTATACAAACATATGTGAGTAATTTCTATATTTTCTCATCATACAAATATTTTGAATGTACATAAGAGTATTAAATATCCATACACTCTTTACATATTTATCAATTCTTCAAGCGTGCTTAAATTAAAACTGCTTTTTGCAAAACTAACATAAAATGGGCTGCTAAAGTTGCTGAAAGTTGATGTAGCTACGACAGATTGTTTTCTTGCTGGATGATATACAAAACTTGTAAACCCACAAAAGAACGATACAGGAAAGGCAGAATAAACCTTAGAGGTAAAATTGGAAAAGTTTGCAACTTTGCCTATTTTTATGCCCCAACTATCATGTGATCGCATTTTACTACTTTTTCCTATATACATATTGCTGGTTACTTTGTCTTTAGCGAATGAAACAAGAATTTGCATAAAGAGAATGTATTTTGCAAACATGAAATTTTGAAATGAAATAGACTTCTGGGGAGAAGTGGCAAGAGCTCTCGAACAAACTACTAGACAGCCAATCCCTCTACCATCTAATACAAAGAAAAAAGTAAAGCTTACTTCGTCGGTACAGACAAGAGGACAACTTGTTATTTGCCTGCTAAGGTAAACTTTGATATTAAAGTTTGTTCCGCTCCAAATGTAAGAAATGTGGACGTACGACATATTATTTGCTGTCAACTGATTTTTGTTACAAATGCTGTAATTTTTGCATGAAAAAAGAACAAAAAAGTTAGGTAATTTTAGGACTGAATTTTGTATCATCGATTTCATCTTCTATGAAATATCTTATTTGCACAGAAAACTATACTTTTTCTTTACAAACATTCACACACAGAAAAGTCATTAACGCATTGACTTTGTTTGCTTCACCTTGCGGAAAACCATTTCTTCAAAGTGAATTTCAACAGCATTAATCCAGATCTTTTAGTGATTTGTTTTTTTTTACATTTCAGTTCTTTATACTGCTTTCGAATTTGTTAACATCCGCTGATGACTAGGCACACAGTTATTAGTTATTGAACTACTTTGTTTGAATATAAATACCATTGTTAAAGTACCTTAACACGAAAAGTAAAATAAAATGTACTTTAATAGTTACTTTTAGTTAGAATGAGTTATATACATTTATGTTTTACTTAGTTTTGTTAAACTAGGTACGTTAGTACGTGATTATTTCTAGAAATCACTAAAGGACCGGAATACTGACGTTATTGTAAAAGCTATAAAATATGCATATATTTCTAGTCTCTTTTTATGACTGTCCAATATAGGCACGTAATATTGTAATGCACATTCTTGCCTTTAAAGCTAAGGATTGGCCAAATCCTTAAAGTCAAGTGGAAAAATAACAACCTAAACCAACGCATTTCTTCTGTGCATTTCACGCACAATAATGTGACTCTCTCTGACTGTCTCGACATGGTTGTTTATTGACTTCTTGGAATTGTTTTTCGATAATAAAAAGTACTGCAACAAAGTTATGTGTTATGCGTTGTTTAAGCAAAGTGGCTCAATAAGCTATTATAAATCCAAAATTTGTTCATGCAGAAAGAAAGCGTAGTACATTACATTGCGCTTTGTAGTAGACTATCGTCAAATTGTGAATATTATTATCTTTAATGTAAAGCTTATATAAGTATCCAGCTGCTTTTTGGCTCATGCCATTTTACCAAACCCGAGAAATGTGCTTACTTTTAGTATACTTTTGTATACAAAAAATTCTTTTGTACACATCGTAAGACACTCCATATGAATAGATACATAAATGGCTGTTATATGGATATATGTACATACCACCATCTACATATAAGCAGGCGTCCATGATTTTGTTCCTCTTCTGGAGTCATATGAAACGATCAAGAAAAGATAAAAACTTTGAATTCTCCTCTTCACTTGAAGAGGCAGAAAGAAAAGTTGCTAACAACAAAGTACAAAATGATGAGATGAACAACCAAGTCGAATACATATAAGCGCTTATTCTCCAAATTCATTCCACGCTTCAGTAGCAACCAATGACTTTTGTGTCGCCTTCAATTTCCGCATAGATATTTACCGTGAATATGCTTACACATAAATATATCTTTAGAATTACGACTTAGGTACATATGAACATCTGATACTGGTTTGAAATTCAAAAAAGTGTACATGGTTTCTTCTTTGAACTCGTTCCGTAAATGAATTTTGCATCATCATTGTAACATATTGTATTACCATCATTATGAGAATTCAAGGCATATCAAACCAAGCTACATGAATAAGTAGCATTAGTAATTACACACACTAATAATCAATTATAACTGTTGCTACTTCACCTTTTGTTTCAAATTACTTCATGTAACATTGCATAGACAGTTTTTTAGTTTCTTGTCGGACGAATTGAAATTTGCATAAATATAATGCATCTAAATTAAACTCAAGTTACGGAATGTGTAGATTTTATTACGCGTTCACAAAACTCTTTTGCTTTTCGCCTCACACGTTCAGTGACAGTCGTATTACATGTTGAAATTACATTGAGATTTTTAAATATGCATGGTTAGTTAAAATAATCGCTCAAATAGAAACAACCATGTCATAAAAGTTCTACTTCATCGTGAGATTTCATCAGTACACTGACTTCGTTTTTATGATTTCAAAGCGGAAGCAGAATGAGATGTGCAACGTATCGTATATTGTATCAGATCATATACTTGTACTATAATTAATGGAACAAACAAGATACATACAGCAACATATTTATGTATTATATTGATATATCAAAAAGATGACAGATGATCCATCTCTATCATCATCCATCGTCCGTTTAGTTAAGTATTAATTGACGTAGGAAAAGGTTCTAAATCTTATTAATTCATCCGTCCATCCATCTTTACTTACATACATCATTCATTCCGTCTTCTCATCGGCAAATAAAAACACC
Source organism: Coecobrya sp. COE2 (assembly GCA_027743765.1). Classification (NCBI taxonomy): domain Eukaryota; kingdom Metazoa; phylum Arthropoda; class Collembola; order Entomobryomorpha; family Entomobryidae; genus Coecobrya; species Coecobrya sp. COE2. Next base: position 13,302 of record JAHZMV010007422.1, read on the forward strand.
AAAATATCCATTTTGACTGCTAAAATAGTGATTACTAACTCTTTATGATAATTCTGTTTTCTAATTCAACGAAAGGTAAAATCTACTGGAAGGCTTGATGTGAACAAGTAATTGGAAATGTATTAAATCAACAAAAGGTTCTTGAATTACATTATTGACGCATCGTATGGTTTTGTAGGTGTAAATTTTATACGCAGACGTTCCTTTTATGACTCATACAAATTGGTGTGTGGTGAGTAATTCTTTTCAATTCGACTGGATAACAATTTAACAGTATGCATTTTGGGGGCATTAATCATTTGTATTTT
>JAHZMV010007423.1:0-10019 GCA_027743765.1 Coecobrya sp. COE2
ACCAAATCCTCAATTACATCAGAAACGATACTGGCAGTTTTTAAAAAGGACTTTTCCAATTTTAACAGCTTCAAACTGGATTTTTCAATTTTTTGAATTTCATCGTCTAATTCTAAATTATATGCAAATGAAAATGTTCCATAAATGAATTCTATAATTGTTAACCATGTTATACTTATAAAAGCCCTGTTCCTTTAATAAAGTATGCATTAACTATGAAATATTAGGCATGGAACAGTACTGATTTGTCCTTACAGGTACTGATACTGATAGACACATAGGTGCATAATATTTTGTAGGGATTCTTTTTGCATAACTACCTGCGTTACTTTTGCAAGTGGATAAAGATTTCCTTGCTGTTCTTGTAATCGCACTCAGTCCAGACCGAATACCGCCGAGTAGAGCATCCTGACCTACATTTTCAGTGTCGGAGTCAGAATCGGAGTCGGAGAAGTTCTCCTCACTACCCTCAAATAGGTATTTCTCAGTTTCTGTCAAATCAGTAGTATCCGTGGTTTGATCCATTATGAATGTGACGTAGCTTCACGAATGCTAATAAGGTATTATAGATTTTGGAGCTAGAGAACCACAAAGACGAGGCATACGACAAATGAAAAACTGAGCCAATGCGAGAGAAATTTTGAAAAAGTACGGAAGCAATTTTGTAAATAATTTTTCCGTTGAATGTCCAGCGAAATTTTAACATACGAATTTATTGATGCCGTAACAATGGGACCATTCCATCCTGGTTCCTTCTGAACGAAATTGCATTGCATGATTTTCAAAGCGCATTATTGCCTGATTATAGTTCTTATTTCATTTGAATCAATATTAAAATCTGTTCAATTTATAATTATAAGCAACTTAGGAAAAACAACTGAGTGATTAGTATGCACGTGGAATGGAAGCCGCTTTCATTGGATCTGCAAAACATTCAAATTTACTTTTTTTACTAACACGCACAAATAAGAAATCCAGAAAGAGCATGATGTTAGTGTGCAAAAGCCAGAAAATTATTGTCTCATGTTACCCTTGGTAACGATGTAAAGTAACCGTAACCATAGCTAGCAGATCCTTTGGCATTCAGAGTTTCTGAGTCATATACAGATTTGCGTACTCCATATTTGCTCATTGTTACATTAACATGATATTGGTACAAAGTTACAATTAATGAAAGTTTTCGACTGTTTTATTTTACTAGTGTATTACAAATTACAAACTATACATATCCTCAATTAAAAATAACTGTCCATGAAATACACAATGAAATAATTTCAGATTAAATTAACCCTAAATCAGTATGAACAACGTATGTCCCTGAAGGACATTGATAACCATTATTAGACATTTTCGGGCTTAACTCGTACTAGGCTTTCAGTTATAATTTGCAAGTTATTGCAAGTCGCTGATAATTTGCATATCGGGTTGGGGTTGGGATATTCAACGATTAGCATTCATAGTTCGGTTGTTGTGTCGCAACAAATACAAAAACGCGTTGAGCAACACGACTGTGTAACAAACAAAATAATCTGCAGGAAATGAATGTTTGTACTCTGAAATTGGAAGGTTGTAAAAACCGAGAACCCTAGCCATATGAATTTTCATTGGTATACATGTATGAGCCTAAATGTAAGTGCAATGCAATTCAGTCGAAAACGCATAAACGAGCTAAGTTTTTTTCGACTAAAGCAAGTAAAAGTGCAGTAAAACAATCATAGATAACACTTTTCCCCAAACTAAGATAGTTCTTCTGTAAAATGACTTCTTCTTTGGCGACACAACCGCTAATTTACACAGAGAGAACTGATGATGACTCATTTGAACCGACTCAAGCAGGTAAACAATAGTAAAATTTGTTATTGCGCACACAAATTGACCAAATTTTCACTCCACGCTTATTTTACTTCATATAACACTTGAAATTTGCATGTATAATGATGGCTATGCCAATGATAATTTTCTCAGGCTTGTATCGCTGCTTATGGGGTATTGTGATAAACTACATATATTGTGCCACGATACGGAATTGCATGACATTATATTTTGTTAATCATGGCTAACAAAAATTGTCAATTTGCATAACCCCCTTTCTCTGTCAACTTGCAGATATCGAAGAATTCGCCAAACGAATAGGACTTGATATTTCGTCGGAGCCCGAGTTGCTTTTCTTAGCTCGAGAAGGTCTCAGAGCTCCACTACCTGATGGATGGAAGCCTTGGTTAGCAATAATTGTTTCTCCTCTTATTTTACAGTTTTAATACATTGCATACGAGTTTAATTAAACCTATTTTATTGGCTTATAATAGCCGACAGAGGAGACATGACAGGGACGTATGGTTTTATTACAATTCAAAAATACATACAAGTCAATGGGAGCACCCAATGGATTCTGTATATCGAGCAAAAGTCCTTCAAGCTCGATCGGAACTGGCAGTGGACCAAGTACAAAGTTTTGACCCGCTAACAAAGGGACCATCAAAGAGTCTAGCCCCACTTAAAAGATCAAGATCCTCTATGAACTCAATTGTTCGTGGCAAAGTCCCTGGACTTGGACAAGCAGCATTTGCAAATCTAGATCCCCTCAACCGTTTGCAAAGTAGCAGTAGTCCACATATTATTTGTGGAAACTCTTTGAAGTCATTTAAAGACACGGAAAATGTCGACGACAGTGCGAGACCTCAACGCAAAAAGTCAAGCCTTGAGATAACAGGTTATAAAACTGCAATAAAGAATGTTACATGAACATATTTTTGAGTCATGATTTAAATAATTTATTATAAAAATTAAGGTGGTGGATCAAGCATTTGTAGAGGATCTGAAGGTTTAACGAAAACTTGGGAGGGAGAAATACATTATGGTAATGTGGACCATTTCGATGAGACTGAGACGTACGAGTCTGACTTTGGAGGAGCTGGGGATTCTGACAACAACCAGATAAAAAGTAGTCTTGTCAATTCTGTTTTTCATTTCAGACCAAAAACTCTTCCAGACAGCTTTTATGAGTTAGAGGATATATCTACAATGAAACTCGCAATGAGCGAGGAAATGGAAGCAGAGTTGAAAATCTACAAGGAGCAATTAGAAAATGAAAGAAAATCGCGACAGCAGCAGATACAGTAATCGGATACCTATATTTTTTAACATTTTTAATCTATATGTGTAAATTCCTGTACTTGATGATGACTGAATGCATACAGTTTCATTACATTTTGCTTTACTGCTTACTCAACAGCAATAATTTGGAGGAGACAATTGCCCAGTTTCAACTAGAGAAAGAAAATGCGTTGCAAACCAAACGGAATGAATTGACAGATGAATATCAAAAGGTATATGAGTGAATGAATATTCAATAAAAATTGAACACTTTTTTTCAAGTGAAATCAGGTTTCTTTCACTTTTTAAAGTTCTTGCATATGAAACCTTTGTTAACAGAAAATTGATGCGTTAACTGTAGAGTTTCGTGATAAGGAGGAAAAGTATATTAGTATAATGAAGCAGACAATAAGTGATGAAATGGAAGCAGAGTTGAAAAATTTCAAGGAACAGTTAGAAAGCGAAAGAAAATCGCGACAAAATCAAATACAGTAAGCTGATGCCCCTGCAATCATTCATCATGAAAGTTTCTAGCATGCATTTGTATTGATATTGATGCGCTACACACATGCATGCCTGCACGTTGCAAATATGCTCCTAAAAATTTCGTTATTTTCAACAGGAAGCATTTTGAGGCGACTGTTGCTCAGTTTAAATCGGAGAAAGAACATACGATAAAAAAGTTGCGAAAGGAGATGGAAACTGAACAAGCTTTTGAAATTTACACAGCTAAACGTGAAATAGACGGCTTGCTACAAAAGGAGCTTGAAGAGTTGAAAATTAAATTTGAAAACTCGTTGCAAACCAGACGAAAGAAATTGGAAGAAAACCATCAAAAGGTTTACACATTTTCAATAAAAATTTACACTCACAATCATAAATCCACTAACAATAAATTGTAAGTTTGATTTGAATTTGATGTTGCTTATCATTAATATGACTTATTTTTTACTTATTTTTTACAGAAAATTGATGCGTTGACATCAGAATTCCTTAAGAAGGAGGATGAGAAGATTTCTAACTTTTTGAATTTGAAACAAAAAAAGGTCTCTGACGAAGCCATGAAAGTAGCTGAAATAGAGGTCATCAGAAGAGGTTACCAGAGGCTATCTTCGATTTCAGAAGACACCCATCAAAGAATTGTTGAAGATGCCAAAGCTTTTATTAAAATGCAGAAAAATAGATTAAAGGATCCTACTCCATTACCAAATTCATCACATTTACTATTTCCCACGACAAAAAATAACCATTTATTATTTGATGAAAAGTTGCTAAAGTCAATTTCCCCCAGACGAACTACATCTATACATTTGGATCTCGTTTCAGAGACAGAAAGTTCAAGTAACGTGAATAGTTTGAGTTTGAAAGATCATAGAAACCCTGAAAGTAAGAAACTATCCAAGGATGTACATGAAATTTATAACTCACTCATTAGCTTAGACCAACAGATGAAGTTTATGTGGTCTGATGTAAAAGACAAACATCAACAGTCCTATTATTAAATTAATATCAACATGAGTCGCTAGTTTTAAATACCTCCAATTTCACTGCATTGTTATTAAACAAATGCCCACAATTATAAAAAAATCTTCACGAGTATCTGCTTCGTCACCAACTTTTAAAAGAACGAGTAGCTGAATAAAGCAAGTTTTTGAAGGTCGGAGTTTAATTCTGGTGCTGACTGACATTTTATTCATTTTCCATGGAATAAGGGGCAACTTGATAAAACTTAACTTAAAGCTCATAAGTTATGAGTCATAACATATTCATACCCTGTAATCTATTTAACATGTATTGTATTAAATTATAAGTAGTCACAAAGTCGATTTAGTGCACAAGATTGCAAGTCGATGCTTACGGTGTCGTTATTTCTAAAGTTTCTGTAGGTTAGTTCGGTGACCTGCTCAGGTTACTTAAATTATGTTTTGTAGAACAAGTATCCTCCAAGCCCATATAAAACTGTATTAGCAATTCCCAGTAACTGAAACCAACAATGTTAATTTGCGTAAGCATTAGTTTAAATTTAATCAATACAATTTGATTTCTTCTTAAATTAGTCTTGTTGACTTTAGAGTCTAAAGTTTAGACACATACAAAGGAAATGACCCTTTCCCAAAGGTGCGGTGGATTATTTCCTTTGTCGACAAGAGAGACGAAGAAACATATCAGTGTAATCAAGTAGAAGATACATGCAACCATGTGAAATAGCATGTCCTGTAAAAAGGAAAAGTTTTGTCAAATTAAGTTTCTTTGCTAGTAGACAAGTAGACCATGGATTTTCATGTGCACGTGAACACTGTGAAATCATGAATTGCAAAAAATTATTACCGCTTTCCTCCAAATCTCAGATTCTTGGCTGACAATACCTACGATGACCGACATGGTCCATAAAAATGAAATAATGAAACAAATAATCACTGCACTCAGGTAAGCTTCTTCAGCGGATGAATATGAAAGGAAAGAATGTCCAATGAATCCAATATTAATAACTCCAACCACCTATGTAACCAAACACAAATTGTGCTAAATGTAATAATTTAAAATATTTCTAGCTATGTATTTCATAAAATATTTCGAACAATGCATTTCATAATACAATGACCTGAACTAAAAAATGTCACTTTTTAAAGCTCTATGATGTTCAACTAATGTTCAGCCTTACCAAAGTTGCAATCTTTACAGTTGCAACGGTCTGTCCTAAGAAAGTATCCATTTTTGCTTCCGGAATTCAAAATCATGCGAATTTTTCAAAATTAAAGAACAAACTAGTCCTACTGGATAAATAGTCGTGGCTCATATAAATCAAGGACAATTTCCTTACATATGTCAGATTTTTATATTACGGGAAAAGGTGCACGCACTGAACAACTAAAATAAGCATAAGCGCGGTGTGTCATCCTATATAATGATAACGTATTAAAAGATAATGCTGATATACTGTACTATCCTTATCCTGTAAGTTTACAGGAAAGCATGAATGTCATAAAAATCTAAGCCAAGTATATAATATACCTAGCAATTGTAATTGTAACCGTCGAATATAACACTCTGTCATACACAATATTATACAAAAAGTCATAAATACTGACTACTTGCTTTTCGCTGTTTTTATAATATACATATTATAATACTAACATAATGGTCAAACTAACATGTTTTAATACTGCTATATAGATACATTTTTATACGAACATCTTTTTCATGACTGGTAAACATGATACGAGCTGAACGTCAGAAACAGTCCATCATGTTTTAAATGTGATTATTTGCTGTTGGATAATTCTAATGTAAGTCATTGCACCTAGAATGTATTTTGCAGAATATCATTAACAAAGAAGATACACCAAAAAGAGCGTTTTTACGTTTCATTTTGGGGAAGGGTGGTGGTAGTGGTGGATAAGCTGTACCTAAGTTTCGGTACGGTGATTGTGATATATCACAGATAAAAAGCANAGTCCATCATGTTTTAAATGTGATTATTTGCTGTTGGATAATTCTAATGTAAGTCATTGCACCTAGAATGTATTTTGCAGAATATCATTAACAAAGAAGATACACCAAAAAGAGCGTTTTTACGTTTCATTTTGGGGAAGGGTGGTGGTAGTGGTGGATAAGCTGTACCTAAGTTTCGGTACGGTGATTGTGATATATCACAGATAAAAAGCAACAATAATATGGTGATATGATAGACATACTGATATGGTGAAACAAAAAAGCTAGCTAACCAACTGAAATATCACAGACTGTTGCTCAAACTGTTGACTCTCGGTCTGTCACTGTCTTTGTCGCCACAAGTGGAACGGTGATATAATTTCATTTCGGTAAAGCATTTAATTACACCAAAATTCTTTTTTGTACTCGCTGAAAACGGACAGGCAGGTGTGTGCTTGTATCCGTTCATTCTGTCATTATAATAATATGTAGTTACTATTACCTGCTCCTTTGTCAGATTTCACGTATTTCCATTTCCCATACGCTAGTCTCACAATGAAATTCACTTATTTTCTGTGATCCACAACTGACGATTGTAGTGTGACCTTAGCATTCTGTTTCTAATATTGAGACGAGAGGGTGAACAACAAAATGGATCGACAAACATTACAAAAGCTCACTTGGTTTGCCAGTACAAGTGGCTTGCAAGTGCGTAAATCCTATCCCAAACAATGTGATATCTGTATGATTCTGATATAATATGGTGATAGCAAATACGCATTTACTTTTTAAACAAGCAAATACTAGTAAATGTCAGGTTAAAAAGTATATACAGTAGGTATTTAGGCATATCTTTATACTTACTCGCTGGCTAGATGAGTTTGGTATGTGTAATCTGTTATGGTTTACTTTTATAAAGTCGATAAACGTTAAAGAAATAATAGGTATTTGAATTTGAATAAAGCTGTGATATTTGACAAATACGTCATACACATTTATTGATTGCTCATATAATAATACATGATACATGCAAACAGATCATTTGTATGCCCATTTTTACTGGAAATGAAAGTTCAATTTGTTGAAAAATTGCAGCGATCTTGCAAAAACACTTTTTGGGAAGATGTCTGACATTTTATATGAAGGATGATTATTATAAAAGCAGCAGATGATTGCTCATACAATATGAGTCATAGTCATACTGTTTCATTTATTGTTAGTTACAGGTTTACTGAGATAATACAAAAGCATGCTTATCAGCAGTCTAGTTTTATGTATTTGCAACACTTAGCATGCAGCATATATGGGTGGTTACTTATCAATCATCATCGAATTCAGTAGAAAGAATAACGGTAATTTGTAAACCTTGCGACGGGCATTTTAGCATGCAAAACATTTTGCAACATTTCCGCCCAACAACCGTTGTTCGTTATTCCATCCTGCCCCATGACAAGCCTGTAACACACAGCCACCTACAGCGTGAAGTGTGACTTGGTTCACCATCTAGAAACAAGGAATCTCACGTAGGAAACTTTGTCCGGCGGCAACTTCTCTTTTATCGAAGGAAGGTCGAAATCCCATTAAAACTTGACAGCTTTCGCGATTTCTTGACTTGTGGAGCGAATTCTGATGAGGACTGCGGGTAGTAGGTCGCTGTCGATTATAGCACCCTCATTCCCTGGACGAATACCGTGTTCATTGATTCATGCGGAATTTCGTAAAGAAATGGTTTAAACAAACATTTGGGGAGTTCAAATAAAATGGTGGCGATATTAGCAAGCTTGGAGTTTTACTGTGCTTTCAACTAGATGTGAAGAAAATGGGGTCGTAGAGTTCTCGGCTTTTAGATTTCATTGAAGACATCTTACATATATCAAACATTTCCGGTTTCAGGCAACGAGTAGTTAGTTTGATTTATGTTAGTCAAGATTTCATCCTAGTTAAAATCATGTCAAGTCATTGTCAAATTACATACACGCAATTTAAGGTGAAGGCTTCCTATGTATTTTAGGGGTCTCATTGACAATTTACAGCTGCAGAACGGATATACATAGGTCCCTGTCGTGAACCGTACTTGACACTCCAGAAAGGCAATAGTTTTCCAGCTTTCTAGCTATAGACATCCAGATTTTCAAAGCTTTTGGACCAATGCTTGGAGAAAGCAGATATCATAATAGAGCCCCTTCCTTAAAACGTGCCACATTTTTCTGGACAGACATGATGAAACTCGACGTTCACTATCGAGCCAGAGAGATAAGTTATTAGTTGTTCGTGTCAGCAGATAACTAATCAGACTTTCTTCCCTCGAATGAGGAATATTTTTAAAAACCTTTGAATCTTTTCAGTTTCTTTTCTTTTTAGACATTTTAAACATCTATTGCAATTCTACTGCATTGGTTTCCTATAGAGGTGGAGAGATCCAGTAGTCTTCAGTTAATAGTCTTCGTAATGCTGATGAAATAACCAAACAGTTTTAATTCAGTTCATGAAAAAGATATTCTCATTATACCCCTAAACACAAGGTTAAGGCTATTATTTAATTAAAATTGGCTGTTAAAATTAAAATAAAATTATGTACTAATAAAAATGCACCAAGGACTTGTTCCAGAGATGCTGAATGTTGTTTGTTCCTGATAAAAGAAAAAAACTGAAGGCTGAAGACTGCACTGTTTGCATGAATGATGTTTTATTAGATTTTATTTGCAAAAAATGTTACACGCATCTTCAAAGTGAAAAGTCTTTTTTATACTCTGAATGCTAGTATTTTTAATGTTAGAAGGTTTCATTTTTTAAATCGATACCTTAAGGTAAACGGAAACGGAAGAATGATTTCACGCAATTTGCATCATTCGCTAGTACATCTTGTACATGCGTTGACGCTACCTTACTATTATTACAAGTCTCATGTTACCGTCACTGTTCATGAAATGCAAGATGGTGTCGTGTGGTGAGTGATGATAAGCCCATGTACGAATCTACTCGTGCGGCATTGAATAATATGATGTGGGAGTGATGAAGCTATTGAACTAATAAGTAGTTGGCTCAATTCAAGAATAAACATTATTTACTACAAAAACAACTTTGCAACCATAAACAATGCTTTTCCCTTCGATGGCCTTGGTCTTTCAGATATCATGAGCTAATAATGATCAGGGTTCATAATTTTCATCTATTTTATCATCGTGTATGTAAATACAATGCAGTCAGTCGAAAGTCGTAATTCGTAATTGTTTCCAAAATGGAAATAGCAATGTAAAACGATTCCTCCTCCACATCCCACATGCTGAAAACATTTATCACGCATATTAAATATTATTTCGCACTTCGATATGTAGGTTGTATTCTCTTTAAGAGCATTCAGAACTACGTACCCATTTTTAAAAAGAATTTTACACGTTCATGGCATTATAAATTTAGCTAAAATGTGTAAATTTGGTTCCAGCGATATTCCATTATCACCATAATATACTTGGAAGTTGAAAGTTTTTTGTTTG
>JAHZMV010007424.1:0-12160 GCA_027743765.1 Coecobrya sp. COE2
GTTGGATTAGTTAACCGAATTCTTTCAATATCGCTTATTTTGCATTTTTAGATACTTGTTAACTTCTAAATATGTACATATCAGAATATATCAGCTATAGCATAATTTTCAGTACTGCTACAAGAATATAATTGTCAATAATGTTTCTTCAACTTGTCCAGCAACGTGACTTTTGGTAACTAAAAAATGACAGTAAAAGAGTTGTGCCTTCTGCTTACTGACCACCTTCAACTAAAAATGTATCATGTATGCACATATGTATATGAATAAATTATAAACTCACAATATTTCTTCAGTACCTACTTGTATGAGTACACCTAGGTATTTAATTGCCTATACGTGAATTCTTACGTACCTAGCTTTGTCGTCATTCCATCCAGTATGTTAGTGAGAATCATTAATTACATCCTAGAGAAAAAAGCGAAAATGGCGCAGTTACCCTTGACCTTCATGCACACTAATGCGTATATATTTCGCAGGTTTCAAATGAATTATTTAACTACTAAACATTTTTACGGTGACCTGTCAGACAAATTACAAAGCTCAACATTTATGACATTGAAACAAAAACAATCTTTCTTCTTTGTCGTAGTCGTAGGTAGTTAAAAGTTGCAACACTTTGTTGGCTACTTGTTTCTTGAGTTTCCGTTTCGACCAACTGAAGGAAGTTGCATGAACACTGGCTTCATAGATTATGGGAAAATATTGTAAAACTAAGTTACATTATTATCCAGTCTCCTTTTTCATTCTTGGTTTCAATATTGTTTGTCTCAAGTGTCCAGATTACAATTTCATAGTATAATAGCCTATTGGAACATAGCATTAGTTTAGCAATATACAATTTTAATTATAAATTATGGACAAATTCAATGTTAACAACAAAGTACATGGCTCAGCGGAAATAAGTCGTTGACTTCTGCTGACCGTAAGAAGATTGAAAATGCAGCATGGAAAATGACATCCTATGAGCAAATTTTTAGTTTATTTATTATGACTCATAATTAACGAGTCCATTTATACTACATCTATTTATATATAAATATTAATGCTCAGATTCTACTACAAATTAAGATATTTTCATTATCTCACACGCGTGATGTGTTCTAATAAATATTGCGCAAAGTTATAAAAAGACTTGATAACCCAGGGCCAGAATGGTGCAATGATTAACTTAAGGTTAATTTTGATACCCCAGACCCCAACTAGAGCAAAGGAAAGCGCCTTGGAAAGCATAACCTGTTATATTTGTATGTATTAATTAGAATCAATGGTTTGGTTAGATTTTTGGTTGATAATTTGTATGAGTCATCTCATCAGAAAGAATATATTATGCTTAATCTTTCATCATTCACTCATTGTAAAATGCATGTTCATTTGTGAACTTTTTTCCTGCTGCTGGATTTTGATAAAAACGAAATAATGAATTTTGTCTCGTTTGTAGTGTTTTCTCATGTGTGATTAGTCATAAAAATAATTGTCTGGAGGGAGTCTAGTCGTAAATTACTATATGCACTGAACAACAACTAACTACGATTTATTGTTAAGCGGGATACTTTAGAATCATACGAACAGGCTTGTACGCAAAGTATCTCGTTTGTTCAAATTCAAACGACTATGTGAATTGCACAATTTGCGTAACACTCTGTCACTGTCAGGTTTTCTTTTATTGCTGCAATTTTGAAAACGCGTTTTCCTTAAACTTATCCAGACTTTGGGTTAACCTGTGCAATTATTTTTTTATTGTAGTCAAAACTATTTTCATAGCAGAACCTGTGGTCATTACACACGACAAACACAGGTTAATATTTTATTTGAATGGATGGGGAATGAATAATTAACTTTCTCGTAGTCTACATAATGTAGACTACATTGATGGAAAAAAAGTTTCTCACCACGTGCTCGTATTGTTTTAAATTCTTACTGTTTACGGTAATAATTATGAAAAAATAACCAGAATAATATTGACTTTGCGATAATTAGCCAAATCCCTTTGTTGTCTACTCACGTTTTAATAGATTATATTTGAACTATTTTATTAGGTTTGCCTCTGTATGTATGATTAGTAGATAGTAAAAACTTTTCTGTTCCAGACGTGCATAACGAAAATCCAGTCGATATTTGGGGTAATGCGATCATTTGTACTTTGATTTGATTTGATAAGGCTGATGATTAAAATTCTCCAGTTATTCTCTTCCCAATTTTATAAATAAAAAACATTAATAGAATACAGTTCATACGAATCAGAAACCACCAATATTAGTCATCATGTCTTAATATTTTGAGCATGCCAGAAATATCAATAACTTCTGTGAACACAGAAGCTCTTTTGTGAGCAATAACAAAAATAATTTTAGTTGCCTCAGAAGACGGTTTGACCAGTGACCAGAAGTTTATCGCTCGACATAATTTACTGACGCCGCACACCAGGAAAACACTTCGTATCTCATGAAATAACAAATATTGAACTCTGTGATTAGTTGAATAGCCAGTAAACATTGGATTAATTACACTAATGATGATGGATTTAATAATAACAAATAACAACTTAGATGGATGAATAGTACATGTTTTGACACGTGAGTATACACACATAAATATTACATAAACTTCTTCATAAACCAAGTATTTAATGTAAATTAAAATAAAGGAAGTTTTCCTGCTTTTAAACCTATTGATTTAGGATGCATTCTGAAAAAAAGTGTGAACTTTGTGGTTGAAAAACAGGAAGGAACTCGGAAGCTGCTGTACCTGGAAAGATTTCATGAAAATATTTTTATCAGGAATCGTTTTATTTACAAACGAAGTCAATAACCGGAAAGAGTGATTTCAATACGAGATAATATTCAAATAATTCAAAGACGTTTCCACAATTTACCAGTAAAATTATCAAGAAAAGGAAAAATACACCGTTAAATTACTATTATTGCATTTATAATCATATTAAGCGAACGATACGTATCAGCTCGTATCAGAGTTGTGCGCATATAACCTTCTTATCCTCTCTCACCATCACAGCGCTAATAAAAATAGGTAAGCTCATAAGAAACTTTTGCTCAAGGTTATGTGTTAATTATTTATCTGCAACATTTCTCACGTAAAATACCTACATGATTGTAAGAAATATTAGATTTGCTTCTTTAGGAGGAAACGATTGGGAAAAGCAATATAATTCAACGTTGTTACAAGTGAGGCAGTGCAAAGCGAAATAAAATGACGTTTTTAGATATGCATTAAGAGATTTAACGTATCCATTTTCTTTTATGCAGGGTATTATTTAGTCCATTAATTATAAATATTAAAATATTATTTTAGTACGTCAATGTTTTAATCTCACTCCAATTAGGCATGTAATTCTTATATTTAGAAATGTTGCACAGGTTGGCGCTGAATGGGATCTGACAAGAAATGCAACATACAAACTCTATTTCTGAGTAAGCCAACATTTACTACATTGTTCAAATGAAACTGGTTAACTTTTTAAAAGGATCACCCGAATCCTCCTTATAGCCTACCAATGTTACATTATTCTTACATAACTCATCATCGCACATACGTTGTTGCCAATCGTTTGACTATTAAGAGTTTTGTACCCATATACCTGTTTACAACTTTGTTATGCAAAAAGTATGTCCTACCTACTTCATTTCCCACTGTACAATTGTCTCATTGTCTGGCTTGCAACAAGTAAGCGTTTAAATTAACAACGTAGTTATTTGCGTGAGGTAAAAAAGAGAAAGATGGAAAATCTAAAGTAAAAGGCTTTTATGAGAGATTTGAGAAAATTAAAGGTTAAATTTCTCACAAACCTCTCGTCTTTATCTAATTTTCGCATGACTTATAGCCTACCAATGTTACATTATTCTTACATAACTCATCATCGCACATACGTTGTTGCCAATCGTTTGACTATAAAGAGTTTTGTACCCATAATATTTCTGTTTACAACTTTGTTATGCAAAAAGTATGTCCTACCTATTTCATTTCCCACTGTACAATTGTCTCATTGTCTGACTTGCAACAAGTAAGCGTTTAAATTAACAACGTAGTTATTTGCGTGAGGTAAAAAAAGAGAAAGATGGAAAATCTGAAGTAAAAGGCTTTTATGAGAGATTTGAGAAAATTAAAGGTTAAATTTCTCACAAACCTCTCGTCTTTATCTAATTTTCGCATGAATCACAAAAAACCTTAAATGATTGTTTGCTTATATAACCTCTACATGCACCGCTGTTCTGCCTGTCCAATAAAAATTACCATTACAATCTTTCGATAAGTTTAAGGTCTAGTTTAATGCCCTGCTTAGTCATTGTTTAGCTGTTTCAACAAACAAAAAATAGTGAGTAAACCTATGAATGAAACTATGAAACACGTTAGATAAAAAAAATCAAGAAGGAAAAAATCTCATGGATTTTTAACCATATAATCTCGTTCATATGTTTCTAACTCCAATATTTTTGTATATCCAAGCATTTAGTTGGTCACGTAATTTAATTTTCTTTGATGCATGTATGATCCCTCTATAATTGCTTTAAATTGGAAAACAATGTGACATTCAACAAGCATGTTTACTAGATGCTTTTATTCAGTTCAATCCGCCTTGTTAGGATATGCGTTTCAGTAAATTTTTGCTTATTAGTTGACTTAATTTTTTTGATTAATGGAAAATTGTGAGAAATAACAGTTGACTATAAGTATAGAATATTGAATGTGAACACTAGCGAACAGTAATCAAATAAGTATGTACAAACATCACTCAATAATTGATTAAAATAACGTGAAAAAAAACAAAAAATGTCAACTGTACAAATGTAAGTCAGTTATGTTACCACATTTATTTAAACATAATTATTTTATATTATCAGCATCAACAGCACCAATGACCGAGTCCAAAGAGCTTGGAATGTTATAGAAATTCTTGTCTATTTGAATAACTGCTGCTGCTATTTGCTTAGCATGATGATAAATCAACGCTTAATAAGTTGACTTAACAGCCTCATTGTATGTCCTGTCATTCTTGTCTCTTGCCTTTAATCTGAACTCCTCCGTCCACTGCGACGACATAGGTATAACAACATAATATCCATAAACTTGCTGTCATGCAATATCGCAAGACCTTTTTCCTTTGTTGCTTTATCACTGCTGAAGCTGTGGTTAGCACTGCCGCTGCTTCATTACATCAAACTAACGCTGCTGCAGCTTGCATGTTAATTTTTTAGGAACATCCTATTGTGCAATCGTTTCCATAAACATATTTCTCCACTAAACAACATGCTGTGTGCCTTCCCCTCTACTTACTAATGCCTACTCCATATAAGCGCTATGATGTTTCTGTACAACTCACGCTGTACTCTTTGTACAAAATTATATTATAAGAGGGCAAATTATATCATGAGGTCTTCCATTCTATGAACTATGCAATGCAAGTTATCGCGAATAAACATAATAGTAAGTTTGTTAGGATTTTATACATGTTATATAGTTTATTTAATTGACTTGATGGGAAATGTTTGATTGTATGCGAGTTCTATAATAAATAAGGCTGCTGGGCAGGTCTGAACTCCAAGTCAGTCTAGTTTCAGACGGACGAAGAGTAAAGTGTCGGTATAGAGTTCCTCCTTCCAGAAAGGTTTCCAAAACTATTCCGAGAAAGGTGTATTAATACAAGTGAGTACAGTGACTTTTACTTTTTTGTTGTGACAGGAAAGCCAAATAGGAAGTTGTAGTGATTAAACCGATTAAGCATACAAGTGATTCCAGAGGAATACGCACTTCATAAATTATAACTCTTGTTCGGGGCATAGTGATATCAGTTGTTGGATTTTACCCGAAGAAAGCAATTTCCAGGACAAGTTATCAAAATGACGGTGACAGTTGATGACATTGAACAACATGAGCATGTTGCTATTAAAGAGGTTTGTCCAGTAGTAGCAAAATAATGTTTAATTTACGCACATTAAATATGCTCGACAAGAAAATAGTAAAACATCGATCGTAAAATAAACTTTGTAGATTTATTGAATGTGAGCCAAAATACAATGCAGTTAATTTTATAGGGAAAATTTTGTTAATCTCATTTTTATCGGTTTTCTTCTCCAGCTCCGCAGCAGAATTTCGGATATAAAGCCACCCATGGACGCAGACTACTATTTGAATGACCTAAACTTGCTTAGATTTATTCGGGCTAGGAAAACTGTTGACAAGGCCGAAGTAATGTATCGTAAGGTGAGTGAGAAAAGTGCATGATAACTTGAACAATAGAATGAGACGGAACATAATCGCATGATTTCCAGACTAGAGCTAACAAAGCCTTGCAATTCTGCAATATGATTGTGAAACATTTGAACTTTGCTCATGCAACAATAATTTTTGTCTTTTAACGCAGTTTATTGCATGGATAGAGGAAGTGGAGTTTTCCAAAGCGCTTACATTCGTCGTTCGTGAAGAGGTCGTTGAAAATTTCCCGTGGAAGATAACTGGTCTGGATAAATATGGAGGTCCAGGTATGTATATGAATGAAACGGAGTTGATTATAGAATTTGATAAAAACAAAACGATTTCTTTTACCGTCATTAGACCATTGCCCAATATAAATGAAAGTTATACACGCATGAGATAATGATGAAGGTGGCAAAGACGTGATGATTGCTTGAGGAAATAAAGTGTGATAATATGTTTTCCGCAAATTTTGATACAGCGCGTCATTATATTTTGCGGTAAAGCCAAAGAATGGAATTGTCTTAAAATCAGACACAAGGCTGTTATATCGGACGTGACGGTTATAATTTCTTTAGGCTTTGCTGATTTTTTTTCGTTCGTTTTATAATAAGCTTCACTATTGTTTCTATTTAATTAAGTTGTGGTTGTCCCAGTGGGCCAATGGGAACCTGCGAAGGCTACTGATGTAACTTGCGACGAATTAGTCAAATTGGCACTTCGCTCTCTCTCCAAAATTAGTGGAATAGTTATTAAACAATGCAGAGATAAGAATATTGCCGTGCAAGCAACCGGAGTTGCGGACTTGAAAGGATTAGGAATGAAACATGTTGCTCATGTGGAAGGAATTAAAGCCACACTGACAATGGTCAAATATTTCGAGGCCAATTTTCCAGAAATATTTGAGAGTTGTTTTTGTTCTAAATGGTAAGTAGAAGTTTAAATCTACTGAAATCAAATACTGATGAAAAGTGAAATTATATGCTTATAAACTCTGGAAACTAATTTGGTTATTATTCAATTGACTTTGTACAGCCCCTTATGTATTCTCCATCGCGTGGCGCTTGATCAAACCTTTAATCACTGGGAACACCCATGAAAAGATTCGATTCGTATATACAAATAATTATGAACAGGAAATCAGACAATTTGTCGACCCTGACCAGTTACCCATACCTTATGGTGGCACACTGTCGGATGATTCCGAGGTAAACATTTTGCTTTTGTGTATTCTAATATTCCAATTATATATTCCAAGTCATTAAATGCACATGCTAACTTGTTAGGTAACAGAAAAACAATAATATATTGTGTATATATAAAAGCAAACAGTAGCAGTTAACATTGTTAACTTAACAAGCATGCATTTTTTGCGCACATTCACATGACTTGTTCTTCTCTTCCACGAAGACCATAGGCTTTGTTCATTTCTTCAAAAAGCACAAACAATAATCATTCATCAGCATGTGCCTTTAATTTTTTGTAACCCTTTCAATTCAATGTCCAATTTATTTGATTACCATTGCGTTTTTTTCTTTAAAGCTCATTTATGATGGTCAAGATTTTCATCGTGTCAGCTCTAATGCGAACTGTGAATCTGTTGGGCTACAGCTACAGGAACAAAGTAACAGCAAGAAGACCATCAAAAAGAAGAAACGGAACAGCATAACAAGCACTACAGATCTCATCACACCGCCAGCAATAACACCAACGACTATTTTGTGAATACATAACCGCATGACACAGTACTACATAATTGTGTGTATTTAATGAATCTTCTGCTAATATAAAGCCAAGCAATCTCTTTTATAATAATAGGCAACTTTGTGATAGATAGATAGGTATTACGTATCAGCTTAGCTTTTACTCGGTTATTATTTCGTACTCTTGACACTTCTGTGGCACTGACGGTGTTGGGAATGTGGTGCCACAGTCCACAGTGTTTATGCTCATTGAAAAAAGAAAACGTGATATGGAAGCAATTAAACCGTTTGAAGAACGAAATATGGTAGTTAGACAAACGGGACGAGTCAAGGGATTTACTTCGCAAAGGAGCAAGGAGGAGTTTAAAGGACTACGAAGTGTCATGTTGCTTGCCGTGATGTATGGCATTGCTGTAGTGGTTGGTGCGCTTGTCCTCTCTGTGACTTTTTTCTTCTTAATTGTGATTGTTACCTTTCCTACCACTACTACAACAATGTTACTATGTTCAAGTAGTAGCAATTCTTAATAATACTTTGACTAGTTAACCTTAACATAGTTCATATAATGATTAAGAATTTTTTGTATGTTTGCGTATGTTTGTCTTTTACTATGAAAGGGCACCTGCAAATACATGTACTCCTTATTAACTGTTGGAGTAACTTAAAAATGCTTGTCCTCGAAATGCTGTCTTTATTTTGACGTGAATCATGTACCTTGATTATATTCTGTTCATATATGTACCGGCATATCAGTGAAGTGAGGAGTACTTGCGATTACTGTCAATTATTGTCATTACAATAGGTAGTAGTATTAATATTGAAGATGAGATTTTTACTTCTTTAACTGTTTTTTGAAAGACAGGCTATGAGGCTATGTAGGATGAATGCCGTGTGCACTTGATCGAATGATCATTAAGGTAAAAAATGTGTGTCCATTTGATTTAAACACTTTTTATTCCTACTNATTGAAGATGAGATTTTTACTTCTTTAACTGTTTTTTGAAAGACAGGCTATGAGGCTATGTAGGATGAATGCCGTGTGCACTTGATCGAATGATCATTAAGGTAAAAAATGTGTGTCCATTTGATTTAAACACTTTTTATTCCTACTGCCTAGAAGGAGATTGTAATTGTAGGCGCTCACGCAGTACGCGTAGTACTTTTGCTTGAATGCTCTGCAATGTCAATCAGTTTTTTGCTTTAATGCGGCAATGTAAAAAC
Organism: Coecobrya sp. COE2; assembly: GCA_027743765.1. NCBI lineage: Eukaryota > Metazoa > Arthropoda > Collembola > Entomobryomorpha > Entomobryidae > Coecobrya > Coecobrya sp. COE2. The sequence goes on from JAHZMV010007424.1 coordinate 9,135, forward strand.
AGGATAATATTGACAATAAAAGGTTTAAGTCATTTTTTTGCTCAATTCAGTAGTTCAGTTGAGGTTACCTATTTTTCATGTACATTTTTTAAAACAAGTGGAAAAAACAAACCACAAGAAATGCTGAACGAGAATTTTTAGGCACGATGTGCGTACTGTGGCTTTGTTTTCGTAACAAAGTAAGGTATCAAAATGACAAAAATATAAGCATAAAATGTGGAAGATCATTATTATACAGGAAACCTTGACTCTGCAATGTCAATCAGTTTTTTGCTTTAATGCGGCAATGTAAAAACAGGATAATATTGACAATAAAAGGTTTAAGTCATTTTTTTGCTCAATTCAGTAGTTCAGTTGAGGTTAACTATTTTTCATGTACATTTTTTAAAACAATTGGAAAAAACAAACCACAAGAAATGCTGAACTAGAATTTTTAGGCACGATGTGCGTACTGTGGCATTGTTTTCGTAACAAAGTAAGGTATCAAAATGACAAAAATATAAGCATAAAATGTGGAAGATCATTATTATACAGGAAACCTTGACCGGATATGAGAGCTGTTAAAGAAATGAAATGTGGATGTCATTGAGCACAAGTTTACATGCGTAAAAGTTTTTGTCATGTTTCATAATATTGGTTAGAAGTTTTCTATTCATACATAATATGTATATGTATAACACGTTTTATCGGTTGTCGTAAATACAATTGGAATGACATGAGGAACTATAAAGGCAGAGGGAATTAAATTCAGAAAAGTGGGCCAGCCGTTTACGGAAAATTGTTTCCAAAGTTGTGAGCAAACAGGAAAGTAACCAATATTAACAGTCCAACAGGAAATAGGAATGTTGAAGAATAGTGCAGAACGCACTATCAAAACATCCGTACAAGTACAAATGCACATTGTCATATTTATGTAACGGCAATGTTTACCTACCTATTTTGATGGATGATTGCCTGTTACAGTCTGTTTAAGTTTTTGTCAAGCCTTAGGTGACCTAAGTTAGGTCTATCAATCATTAACGAATTCTTATCTATTCACCTGCCAGTATTAAGAAATGTAACCTCTCAAGAAATAAAGGCGATAACTTTCAATAACGAGTAAACGAGTACATTCAATTTTGGGGCACCATGAGATAATATCAGTACCGAATACTGGCTAATTTGGTGTGTAGATTTGTCGATAAGTGTTAGATGTTATTTCTATTTCACTTTGAATAGTGCAAATATGTACACACATGATTTTAAAGATCCACAAAACGACTTCAGGTGTAGTTAATCGTAACTTTATTGTATGGGAAATGTATGTCCTGACAATTGCGCCTGAATTTGTTCTCTACTTATGAAATTACCTAATGTTTTTCTTTGGTTTCTTTTTATTTCTGTGCATGATAAATGAAGTTTGTAAATTTTAATCTAGAATAATAATTTACAAATTGGTAATAATAACTCGTGGTAAAAATTATTTCTCTTGATGCACTTCTTTTACTCCAAAACCGATCTATCATTATTGTCAAGCTTAGGAAACGGTTATATCAGTTTCATGAGTACTTTCACCAACAGGAAGTTTTAAAGGTAGGTGGCAAAGGCAAGGTGAAAGGGCCCTTTTGGAAAGAAGAATATTTAATAATGTAACTGTGTAAACTTGTAAGTTACGAGTAAAGTTAAACCTCTATATTTCATACTGAATCGGATAAAGCACAATGTTAATCATTTAATAAGGGTTTAATCGTTTCTGCATTCATTGTTATTTTATACATGCAGTTTAAATACCATAATATTTTATTGATTTTTCTTAGAACTCTAATTCCAAATGGGATTGTTTTGTGAGTGTAATGTTGTAAAATAAGAAGAGAAAACTAATTATATTATTATTTGCTAATAGTTTTCCCGAATGGAAATGAAGAATGTTATACAAAAACTCAAACCGTGAAATAGTTTCCTTTCGATAAGCTAGCGGTTAATAACCTCAGATATAACTAGGAAAACATAATCAAAATATAATTGTCTTGCAATTACTCGTTTTCCTTTTCTGTTTACTACTTTTTTCCTTGTCTTCTAAGTATTTATAAGGTCCAAGGCCAAGTATCTTTAATAATTCCGTTTAACAAAAATAGGGAAAAACTGCTACTATTGACATCACCTTCAAGATCACGCCTCCATTTTTATTCGTAATATTTTTTGGAAGAACCCAAAATATCACTAACAAATACCATTGGAACTTTTTCATAGAAATAGTCCCAATGAGGTGATAGAAGAAACCAAACTGTTGAAGTATATTCTTTAAGCTGATGATAGTGAAACTATTTATTTGAAGTCGTAAACACGGCAAACTGCAACTTTGTTGGGAAGCAGTTTCCTACATGCCCCATTATCATTTCGACTACTACTACAGTGGATGATGTATGCATGTATATACGCAATGCGAGTTTTTAATACTATGATCTATGTAACATTTACTAATATGAAGAAAGTCCAATAATTACATTACATACATCAGTTAACGTTCTATCTAGTTCGTTAGCATGCATGGAAGTTTTTTTTTTATTTGGACAACTAAAATGAAGTGATCTATTCAGAGAAAGAGAACTTCTGAGAGTAAAATTTGTTTTGTCACTTCTGACAATTGCGATAGTAGGTTACAGAAGTGTCATTTTCTTAAATGAGTTCAACTGAATTTGAAACTGATAAAAGAAAAAATCGTTCTGTTCATTGTATAATTGTATGCCTGATGATAAGCTGTTTCTCTGAGTTTATAATCAAAATTCAAGAAATCGGGTTAACTCAACATTTTGATGGTTTTGCTTAGAAATTGTACATAATAATTATGTATTGGTACATTAGAAATTGTTGATGTAGTTTATAATGACATATTATTATTGATTATGATTTTTTCTGCTAAAACTATTAGACTAATGCTTGTAACTTGTACTATGATGACCCAGAGAGTATAAAAGTGCATGCAAAAATTAACTGATGACAACATTCAAGTACGGGTAATAATTAACGGGGCATACAGTGTGAAGAGT
>JAHZMV010007428.1:0-12449 GCA_027743765.1 Coecobrya sp. COE2
AATTCGCAAGCTGTGTGATTTGGTTAACACGGTGTACGGCACACCAATTACGTTTTATTCGGCGAATTATCTTATAGAGGATTCCCTGAGTTTAGATTCAATTTTTCAAATGTCTAGACTTTATTCTAGATACACGATAAGCTTCATTCACAGTATTGTACTTTTCATGCTGTCGGCTGGTGTTTCCCGACAGGTTAAATTTCATGCATATTCTATTACAGCACCATACTCTGCTTTATAATTATTATAATTACTTACAAAAATGTTTCTTAACATTTCCAGTTGGATGCAATAAGAATTTGGATGGGAGAAGAAGAGAATGACAAAAAAATCCCGAAAAGTCAGTTGAATCTAGTTTCCAGCGAGTTGGAAACTACTCTTGTTGGTATTCGAGCTGGTGGCATATTCAGTTTTAGCTATTCAACACTTTGGAATGTAAGCTTTTCTCTGTGCGGTAATTAATTGGCAATTTGCAGTTCAATCGCAGTGCTTCTACTTTTATGGCTTTAGGATAATAATTAGGATAATAATATGATGTACTAATGATTCTAAACACGTGTCGTACGTCTTGCGGTTCATTTCAGATGTGGAGCACAACTGTTACCTACTTCATTATCATTTTGCAGTCTCGTCGACCTGCTTAATGGAGAAAGCTATACTATAATAGCTTTATAAGTATATACCATTGAAATTACAAGTAAGGTTATAACTTACTACAGAAGCGGATTCATTTGCGTAACGGAAACAATTTGTAGCAGTTCCCGGAAATTCAATTGTACGCATCTCGTAACGCTTTTCAAATACCAAGCCTTTTATCAAATGCAAATGTTTTTGGAGGATCAACAAATGTGAAAGTATGTACTTGAGCCTTTCACAACGGAAGTCAACTGCCTTCAATTCAAACAAAAAATCTTAGCAAAGGCACACCTGCCATATCAAATGCAAATGTTTTTGGAGGATCAACAAATGTGAAAGTATGTACTTGAGCCTTTCACAACGGAAGTCAACTGCCTTCAATTCAAACAAAAAATCTTAGCAAAGACACACCTGCCGTTTTTGTTACTTTGCAACTGCCGATTCGTGTATACAAGTGTAGTTGGTGTAACCTTTGTTTGTACATTGTACTTTGTACCAAGTAGTTACACAACATAAACGGCTAATTACCTGAATTACAGGAGGAATAAAACAAACAGAAGATTCATATCATTTTCTTGGTACTGTACATGTATGCCTTGCGTGTTTGTATAAACAGCCGAGACCTAAACCAAACTATATGCTTGCTTGCCTTTTATATGACATTTTGAAATAGTAGCGCAATTATAATTAAGCACATTTAATGTGTTATTTGCTCTAATAAAAGCACTCCCGTTACACAACGGAAGGTGATCAATATTTTATCTTTTATGGTTTTATGTAATATTTTCAACTAATTAGGCAATACTAATAAAGGCTAAATGTACCATCCTCTTTGACATCCCTTTTGTTTCGTTTGTTAAATTAGTCATGGAACGTCAGTTTTGAAAGGTTGTCTAAAAGTTCCAGACAAAATTAGCTTTTGTTGGACTTGTTTATCATACTATTTTGATGGACTCCAGCCTCGGAAAATGTAACATTTTCTTTACAAATGGCACACGTGTTTCTATTTATTACGCGTCAATGTACGAGCCATTTTACATTTTTATTCTCTGATTAATGCCAACATCCAGACCTTATTGTTTCATTGATGCCGCCACGTGTATAATTAACTTTTGTAGCGTTGGAAAACACTCAACCTTACCTTGCACTTTGTTCTCTGAATTCATTCACCTCACCTTAATAAGTTTCGTCTCTTCCGTTACAATGCACAAAAACCACCCTATAAACCGCTATAGCAACTAAGGTTGGAAGAAACCTTCGACTAAGATGGTACACGCGCGTAAAAAACTGTGAAGCTTTTGAAGGAGAAGTAGCTACAAATCATAAATGCCTTACTGGAAAAAATCAATTAGTTCTATAAAAAGGCTTAATGCTACAGACATGTTATCATGCAAACCTCACTCATAAACAGAAAATCCAGAAAAATAATATTCAATATAGTCATAATTTTTCTTAGAAAATCCAGTAAGTTAGATACAAGGAGATTTTAGCCGATAGTCGAGTTAGAAGAACCAACAAGTAAATATATACACTCGAAACCAGACTTTCTGGTTGTAAGTTGCCCCTAGGCAAAGTCAGTCTCAGAAATTACCTAACCCAACAACTGTATGATAAGCTTAAGACATTTTTTTCTTATAAATACTTGTATGGTTTCATATATGATATGTCTGATTACCACACTGAAATGTTTCCTGCTAACTTGTTTCCCCAAAAAATTACATGACAAAACCATCAAGTATTATTTTTGATCTCTTACTTTTTTCTCTGGACTCCTGATGATGCTTGATTGTTCTATAACTTGTACGGCTGCAATATTTTATATAAAAAATAATAAAATTTCCTCTGAAAAATATAAGCCTCTATACCTATCCATATATAACAACCATTGCATCACATTCTCTCTCCACTCTCCAACACTCCTATTGTTTGAATGTATGAGAAAGAAAAGAATCATTTCACCGAAAGGAAGGAATATATAATGATAACGGTAAAACGCCCCGCCACTTGTATAAAGGACACCCAGCAAACCATCCAACCATCCACTCTCTCAACTCAATAAAATAATACGTGCAGTCAATCAATACCTGTATCTTTCCGCTTTCATCACAGCACACAGCTCACTTTCACTTGTCTTCCCCTCACAACTTCCTTTCTCCCTTGATGGCACACCAACACCAAAGCTAAATTTTTTTCCACCGAAAAATACCCCTCGAGGGAATAACTTCTCTATTGCCACTGCTGCTGTTGCAGCTAAAAATCTACCATTTTCCTCTATTGCTCACCACTGTCGTCACATACTCATACATAGTCACGAATGATCATCCTGTAAGGAAATGTTACAACTTGAAAAAAGGAAATGAAATATCCCGGAAATGAGTTGATCTCCTTTTTTATATTTGCCACTTTCCACTCTACTACCACCACCACCACCATCACTAATGCTGCTTTTAGGTTTCCCACGGTCCCTAACTTGTTACATTCCCCAAGTGAATTTTCCTTAGAGGTTCTCTCTTTCTCTCGCATTTCCATCAGTTTTTCACACAAGCTTTATTCTTATCTAGTAGAACATTTTTTTGCGATAGACACCATTATTGCCAAGCCATGATCTTCATCGTCATCGCATACTTGCTTACTATGCTGCCACATAACTTGCTTTATCACATGCACAGTGCACACAATCAAAAGCAATGTTGTGTGAATGCATAGTATAATATAGTTTGCTAGTATTATTTATTCCTACATATATGCATTTTATATGTGCACATTATATTGCATACCATTGCCATCAACATGATCATCATCATCGCGATCATCTTGTACTTTCTCCGGGTAAAAGTAACTGTGTGCCCATCAACACTGTCAGTGTGGCTGTTGCTTTCACCCTGTTCAGATCTCTTCCTCTGAAGAAACAAAAAATCTAGGCGAGCAAGCTCAAGTAACAAAGACGAAAACGAAACAGGCATATATCAAGCTTATTATTATTATACAACATTTTCCTGCTGTTTTCCCCTTATTTCTTCCATAGTTCTCTGGAACGTTAGAGAAGTTTCTTGGGAAGTTGTACTGAAGCATATGGAGACACAAGCAAACAAAAGTGCAGAGCAGCAGCAGCAGTAAAAAAAGCCTGAAGGCAAGTGAAATAAATTATACAATCTTTACCAGAGTTCACTATCACAAGTATTTTCAAGATGGTTGCAACAAAGATGTTCTGGGACATGTGGCGTAATTTGACCAACGCTACAAGCAACTGGACCATAAGTAGTGCATCGTCGTCATCCTCATCATCTTCATCATCCTCCTCCTTCTCGTGGTCTAGATCTTCATCATCTTCCAAAAATAAATGGAGCCGGTATAATCGCCTCAGGTCACCACCCACAAAAAGCTACTCCCAACCTGCAAACTTGACTGGTTTAACAAAGAATGAGACAACGTCACTGGAATCCCTTGATGGAGACGATGGTCAACAAAAGGAACAGCAAGAAAATATTAGTATGGGTAATAATAAGCCACCCATTTCTTTGAAGAAAGTCAATACCACGGGCAAACAGCCGCAGACAATCAAACACTCTTTCACCACCGCCAGTTTCCTCCCATTTTCATCTTCATCATCCTCCTCGTCTCGAGCATCATCAGCAGCAGTCGTTGGAAATGGAAAAATGGACCGACAAAGTACACAAGCCAGTTTGGCTAAAGGGATCAGTGGTATTCCAAGAGATGTGGGTAGAATACCAATAAGTGGCACTGAAAAGAACTCCCCATTACCAATTGTGACCGCCACCACCACCGCCGCCAAACAGGACGCTCGCCAACAAAAGGAGGAGTTTTGCGTTGTGGAACATGTCATTTCAGACTTGGGTAAGAAAAAAAGGAAATTTATTATTTTGTCTAAGAAAGACGACACAGCGACAAGTTCATTTTGAGCCTTTTCCTTGTCATCACGCTTTGCATTCTTTTCTCTCGCTCCCTTATCCTCCTTTTTAAAATAATCTTGGCCGGCCAGTGAAAAGCCATAAAAAAGTTTTTCTTTTTTTAAAAAGGGTTATCTTGATTAGGTATACAATGTCGCAAAAAAANCGCCGCCAAACAGGACGCTCGCCAACAAAAGGAGGAGTTTTGCGTTGTGGAACATGTCATTTCAGACTTGGGTAAGAAAAAAAGGAAATTTATTATTTTGTCTAAGACGACGACACAGCGACAAGTTCATTTTGAGCCTTTTCCTTGTCATCACGCTTTGCATTCTTTTCTCTCGCTCCGTTATCCTCCTTTTTAAAATAATCTTGGCCGGCCAGTGAAAAGCCATAAAAAAGTTTTTCTTTTTTTAAAAAGGGTTATCTTGATTAGGTATACAATGTCGCAAAAAAAACGGACAACGTGCATATAGCCGTTGAACCGTGTGAATGGTCACCCATAAATCTACTAGCATTAGATAGATGTATAGATGGAAAAGAAAAATGATGATAGATGAAAAACACGCAAATACGTTGGACAATAGCCAAGTAGACCATAGTCCAGTTCGTACACAGATTGCCTACAGGAAACATTACGTAAAACGGCTGTATATTTTTCCAGTCTGCCTGTTTGGCTCTGTCTTCAGTTTCACAACACGTTTCCAGTTCAGTTCAGCTTTTGAAAAGAAGAAAAATGAACACACAAGGAAGAAAAAGTGAAAACGTGAGTCATCATATCAACCCATATTTTTATAGAGAGAGAGAGCTTTACTTACATATGCACTTATTATTATTATTATTTGCTCAGCATGTAGGCAAATAATATAAAAGCTTTACATAAAATAAAATAATCCTTTTTATCCTAGGGAAAAAAGTTGAGGAATTACGTAAATATTATAGAATTACCTAAAAGTATATAGCGATTTGGTTAAAATATCTGTATAATACTTTGCATATATATTGAAAAACTCTCAGAGAGAAAAAAGAACTACTTAATTCCCAATTCGACGCAACAGAAAGTAAGTACGTTACAACCGCAGAGAAGCACTTTCTCTCGCGGCAAAAAACTTTTTTTTGCATGTTGCATGATACCTACCTGCTGCTGGAGTTTGGGAGAGTTTTTTGGAGGGGAAAAACAGGTATACTTATTCTCCCTTTTCAATCTGGAGGGCTTCTCACTGTCTCACCCAATTTAATTGCATTTACTTTCTCTCTCTCTCTTGCTTGTTTTGTTATCTTTCCGACAGGATTCCAGGGTCGGCTTTTCGCCAGCATCTGTTGACTCAAAAGACTACAAAAAAACTTTTTTTAAGTCTGATTGATTGTGTGTTAAATTGAATTGGTTTCTGGTGGGATAAACAAGTGTGCAAAAAATGTTCTTTTCAGAAATTTTTCTCATAGCTATTTTTAAACAAAGAAAATGTTTTGTTGTGTAACGCAACTGATTTGTATGGTGTTGCGTTTTTCTAAGAATTTTCATTAAAAAATTTTCTTTCAAAATATGCACACATTGCAGATATGTTTGCACTGACAATAAAGTCGCTTTCCACAACAAATCCAACTTTTCTTCCATGAATTAGAAAATTGGCTTGTGTGTGATCACAAAGCAATAAAGCTATTCTAATGATACAAAGAGGAGGAGGATCTAGAGAGAAGGAGAAGGATTCCATGGGAAAAATTAGATTTTCATCGCGCTTTTTCTTGTCTAGTTACATACACATATACTTTTCAAGTCTCTATGTGTGTTGCGTGGTGATGTGATCAAGATTCCTAGTATTTTTGCATGCATGCATGAATTTGGGAAATGCGAATGCCAAACTTCTTTGTTTTTCTCTCCTTTTGTGCCAGCAAAGTAAAAAAGAAAAACAGTTGCATGCTCAATACAATAACGCACAGAAAATATAGGTCTTCTCTGTAGTTGTGTAATAGGTATGTAGATTTGTGTAGAGAAAGAGAAATGAATGGAGAAAATGGCTACAGCAAAAAGGAAATTGAGTTTGCATAGCAGAGAATCATATCGCAGTAAAGCTGGTTTCCTTTTCTGAGGAAATCACTGAATATTTTCTCCACACCACACCACCAGCCACAATATCAATATTTAACTACAGTCTAGAGAGAAATTTGCAAAGATAAAGGGGCCATTCACAAAAGTGTAGCCATGGCTTAGCATATTTTTTGCATGAATGCTTGAGATAAACTGGGTGGGTTCTATTCTCCAGTGTATAGCTTTGCATTTATTTTACCGTGCCATATGAACTTGCCCGAGAAAGCAATAAGCATCTAGAAAGGGTAATAAAATAGGCAAAGAAGGAATCAGACGACAGACGCATAAAACCGTCATCATCAAGAAGATGATTATATCCCCAACTCCCAACCACCGCGCGCACAGAAACCTCAGAGCAATTAGAAAATTTTCATGTAGTATATATTTTCATGGGAAATGGGTAATGGAACTGCGTGTACGTACATGATGATGGCGGTCACGCGGTGGTAAAATTAAATTGCCCATCAATTTCCCATTCTGCTACTCAACCAAGAAACCATCTTGTGTGTGTGTTTTTTTTCTCCTTCCTCCACCACCACCACCGCCGCCATCACTTTTTACTACTACATTATTCACGACTCCATGACCAGGGCTATATGCTGTGTGTGATCAATTTATTTAATAGCTTCTTTACTTTCTTTGTTTCCTTTTATTGTAGATGAGGATGAAGACGACGGCTACCATCTTACGTGCGACGTGTGCGACCGAGCTTTCTCCACGTTTAAAGACCTGGCCGACCACCAAAGGAAGAAACGTCATTATGGGTAAATTAACACAATTAAAAATTTAAATGCATCCATCCCCTTTGCCCACCACGCCACGACCGAGCTTTCTCCACGTTTAAAGACCTGGCCGACCACCAAAGGAAGAAACGTCATTATGGGTAAATTAACACAATTAAAAATTTAAATGCATCCATCCCCTTTGCCCATCACGCCACGCACACTCACGTAACGAAAAGATATGCGCGTTTCTTGACAAGTGCCCTTGATAATGATGAGTTTGGGTAAGAAAAAAGCTTTTAAAATTTTGTGGTTGGGAAAGAGAAAGCAGACGAGGGGGAAAACGGCAGAGGAATAATATAGCTTATTCTTCAAAACAGCTTTCACCATCACCATCACCACACAAAACCAACGCCACACTATTTCCCCTCTCACAGTCGTATACTGTGTTTGCACAGCACTTAAAAAGGAAACGCAGAGAAGAGAGAGAGAGTGCTTTTGAGATGAGTAGTTTAATTATTATTTCATGGTATGTATTTTGTTGTGCAATCACAACCATATAACCACGTCATCATCACCTCTCTCCCCCACTCCACTCCAAAATAAATAATTTTGTTGCAATAGGTTCAAGTCATCACATGACAGGTTTATCAAAGGAAACTCCTTTAAAAATCATTGTCAGCAGAAAAAGAAAATGATTTCTGGAAAAAAAGAGAAAGAATCCGAACAAGTGATTTTTTTGTCGCTGTAACAGGTTGTAAGCGTCCCAGTTCTTTGAACAAAAATTACGTTCTTCTTTTTCTTCTTATTGTCATTGTACTCTTTTACCCATCCCCTTTCCCCCCTTTGACAATAAAAAACCTACGTGGATATAGCGTTCTGCTCAAAAAGCGACAGAGAAAAGGATTGGTTTTACTACGGTATCCGTTTTTATTGCAAAATCGTTATTGTCCCATTTTACTTTTTACTACTATGACGCTGGCTAACAATGCATATATGGTCACAACAGGAAGCCGCATTACTTTGATTGCTTCACGTATGTTTTAGTCATTAGCTCTGGAAAATCCAAGAAATCCTTGAAAGTCTTTTTCCCCGTGTTTTGTAACATCAACATAGTAGATAGGTATATATGCGCAGCAGTTACATCGTCATAGCCCACTTGACAAAGACGATAGAGAAGTTGCAGTCAATTATCCTCGTCATCTTCTTGATCATCACGAACAAAAATGATTACCGTGTGTGTGTAACAATGCATATATGGTCACAACAGGAAGCCGCATTACTTTGATTGCTTCACGTATGTTTTAGTCATTAGCTCTGGAAAATCCAAGAAATCCTTGAAAGTCTTTTTTCCCGTGTTTTGTAACATCAACATATAGTAGATAAGTATATATGCGCAGCAGTTACATCGTCACAGCCCACTTGACAAAGACGATAGAGAAGTTGCAGTCAATTATCCTCGTCATCTTCTTGATCATCACGAACAAAAATGATTACCGTGTGTGTGTACTCTCTAAAGCCGTGTGTGTGGTTTTATGTGTACGAAGCTAAAATGATGGATTTACGAAACGCACGTTTTGCAAAGTAATCAGGGAAAGAGGAGCGGTGATGGTGTAAATGAAAATGGATTCAGTCACGTGAAAAAACTTTTCATGCTCATCGCCATCATCATCATCCTCGTCAAATCACCACTCGTACTCTTCATCATTCATTTTGTAATCAGAAACGTGGGCGGAAAGAGAGCAGGTCATAATGGAGGGTTTAAAAGGAGTCTTAATTCACCCCATTTTCCAAAAATCCTGTTCATCCACCTTTCCACTTGAACGATCATCCAGTGAAAAAAACAGCTCACTAAAAAGTTTTCGGATAAAAAGGATTCTCTTTTGAATGAACTAAAAGTTTCTTCATTGTCATTACGTAATGGTTATCGTTCTGGTCCGTGCGGATAGTTTCCAACTATACTATCAGCAGCACTGTAAGTAATTGTCAATTGTGGGGGAAGGGAGATTGCGGATGGAAAAGAAAATGGATGATTTTTCTACCCATATGGATTGAATTGGAGAGTGTTTCAATAATGACCTTCTGCGATATTCCGCTTATGATTTGGTTTTGTTATCGGGCTGTCCCGCTGAGTTTGTTTGGATTGAAAGAAGTGATGGACAAGAGTGGGCAGATGAGAAATAAAAAGTTTTTTTTTCTTTCGGAAAGAAAACTGGGCTCAGTTAGTTTGACGTTGTACGTCATCATTATAATGTCAAGAGTCATGACAGTCAGAAGATCGTTATAATGTGGATAACATTACCGTGTAAATTGAAGTAGTGGGTGGGCTTCCGTCGTCGTCGTCGTTATTATTATAACGACATGCGTGCAAGCGTGAATATTATGCGGCGGTGGCTTGGCTAATGTTTTGAGGGCATTTATTTTACATGTCGTGAGTTCATCGTCAGTGGTGTGTAATGTAGTGTGAAAGTGACCTTGCACTTATGTCGTTCCTGTTTATTATCTTGTTTTTCAGATGTGTCCAGTGTGACACTCTATTTCCTAATCGGGAAGTTTTGGACATTCACAGGGAGCAAATGTGTCACTACGAGTTTGCCATTGACTTGGCAGGATACAGGGATTATGGGACTGGGGCTGATGATGACGATGATACTGACTCTTTTATCACCGACGATGACGAAAATGGATTCGGCTACTCGGATGATGGCGACGATGAGGAAATGGAGAGACTTCTGTAAATAAAACTGACTTGAGAATCTCATTTGGAAATTATACTGGAAAGTATATATATAAATACCTATAATAATTTATGGATATTTTCCGCATCAATGTTTATTATTTAAATTATCTTTAAACAATGTAAGGTCTTGGTATATAAACTGAATGTAAATATATATATGCTACAATTACCAGTATTGATAATATATCAGATTACCCCTGTGACACTGATGTACCGTGTATATCAAAGGATTATATAAACAGATTTTGTGTACCTTGTACTACTGACCACTATCGTAAAACATAAATGTGATTAAGACGTAAACGTTTACTACCTACAACAGTCTATTTACCTAACTAACAATTTAAGAATGAGATAATCAATAAAGATAATATATTATACTGTGTAATAATCTCTATATTTCTTGTGTCCGCGATTCCACGTAAAAATGAAATAAAAATTGCTTTACAGCTTAGCTGGTATTTTATGCGATGGTAGTAATTTTTGTCGTAAAACTGATATGAGGAATATATTTAAGCCCTGTGGGTGAAAGGCAACTAAAGTTGAATGGCCATCAATGACATTAAACGAGGACAAAAGTTAATTAATTAGTCATCCAAAATGGGTTTCATTATTTCATTATTCAAAATGATCTATTCATAGATACTTCTTTACAGATACACATTTTAAAATATATTGTTCCAACTTCAAGGATTCAACATTTACTGGAGCTTTTCCAAGAAATGGCTGGCATTTTGGAGCGAAAATACACTAATTTCTCAAGAGAGTGTTCTTGACTTTGCTTCTTTTGGAAAACTTAAAATAAATGAACGGTAAGGTTGGAAATCAGTAGGGAGATATGAAGTACGAAATAAGGTAATTTCATGCATATTTTAAATATATTATTTTTACTTTCCCCATTATCTACAAAACTTAAACGGAAATAGGTTTTGCATTGCTTCCTTTTAAAGTAAGCTGAATAAAAGATAACAACCTATTTCCTTCTAACCGCATGCGTAAATGTGCTTACAATATCGCAAAAGGAATATAGCAGATTGTCGGTCCGTTTCTCCCTCTAATATAAGTTCGCCAGTAAAAATGAACGGAAATTGAGTTTTCGTACAACAGCACGTGTGAAACAAAATTGTAAAACAAGTTTTCTGATACGAAGAATTTTAACCATAAAACCAGATTCTGAATTTTGCTTGGTGAGTAAAATGAGTTAAATTTTTCAGTAATCAGCATTTCACCCCCCGTGTCTCATTTCCACATGGATGATGAACTAATATTATATGCAAATAGGTACGAACAGAACTAATTTACAGACGACTTCAAAAGGAGAGCCTTTACTAAAAACGAAAGCTTGCTTTCGTTTCAGTACCTTTCTTCAAACCTCCAACCACTTATTTGTTACAAAACACCATTGAATGTGGTTTGGAAAGGGTATAGCGCTGTTGCAATCCCGTTCCAGAATTAGTATGATAACCAGTTGCCCAATCACATCACCCGCGAATTGAATGATCACACACCCACTTCAAAGTACCACCCTGCCCTTTACCATCGCCACTATTTATGACCTTGTCACGTCATAAACACCAACAACATCGCATCTTACACATATCACATTACATACATCATCTTAAAAGAAATAAACCAACAACACATCACATTCCATCAAAACAGGAAAGACATCATAAAGATTCAACAAGACATGTACTCTTTCTTGGCATTGGAATATGCTTTCCAAGGTCACAAAACAAACTCACATCATCATCATATAAATGGCCTGCAAATGAAGTAAACTTTCTTCTCACACACACACGACTGCACTTTGTCCATAGGACAACGTGGGTGGGTAGAGTAATAATGAAATTAGTATTTCTCTTGTCGGCACTTGTTCAAATTTGTGCAGAGGCTCAAAATACATTACTGCTGCTCCAGTTTCATTTATAAAATCTTCAGATAAAACTTTTCTCTCCTTTTTTTGCATAACAAGAGTATGTAATCATCATTCATTCATCATCAAGCTACTTTATTATAAATGAGAGATATTTTTTGTGAAACTTTGTGCTTATTATAATAGAAACGCAGTACATGAGTGAGCGCCTGTCAATATCAAAGCAAAATTTCAAGTCGCAGATTTTTTTAGAACAAGAAATAATACTGCTTTCTTAATGATGCTGCTTTCTCATCCATGGTTCGCATAAGAACTACCTAGAAAGAAAAAAATATATAATAATATGCTCATCAAAGCATAAGAAATGACAAAAAAGTTTTCCTATTTTAAGTGGAAAATAAATAAACTCAACTACTGACATATGTAGGTAGTTTACTTGGTTTTAACATGTCTTTTAGCTCTTCGTTAAATGTGAAATATGTAC
>JAHZMV010007429.1:0-10434 GCA_027743765.1 Coecobrya sp. COE2
ATTTGCTGATTTGAATCAAAATTATAATACCGAGTATGAAATGCTGGACGGGACGTCATGTGCTCAGAGTGTTCTTTCTGCTGCCTCTGGTTCCATTTTGATCACATGAATCATTTTATATTATTACTGGACCAGATCGTGCCATGCCTCAAGGATTATTAAGTCGTAGTAAAAAAGTTTTTTAATCATATGAAATAATAAAAATAATTTTTTCTGACAAAATATCCCCGTCTAATTTCATTTCTTTTTATCTGTCCTGCTGTCCGCTCACTCTTTATATTTTATCATTTTGAGCTTATTTTACACTCTCTGCATTCCAGTCCACTTTGTTTTTTTAGACTTGCATCAGTCAGTCCATTAAAAGAAAAGACAGCTAGGCAGATGAATATAATCATTTTTATTTATCTATTCATATTTCACGTTTGTGCACATCCTCACACACACACACACACAAATAGCAAGTATTCATTCACCAGTCTAACATTTTTGCCTACATTTAATATTCATAGAGCTGCTCACTTTGTTCAACACTATACATACTGGCTGTGATGATGATGAATAACCATTCCAGAAAAGGAGTTATACGACTGACGGTGGTGGCGATGCGTTACGATTCTTGTTATGTTCGTAAATTTTTCCTTCTTTGAATAGTAGGAGACGAGTTGCGATATTTGGTTCAGATATACTCACGCGCTCGTGTGTTCTTCATGGATTTGCTGATTACATAGCTTCTGTCTGACGCTATGTACGATAAAGTGATAAGAATAACTAAAGATACAAAAATGATATCTTACAACACAAAACAATGTTGCAAGAAATAAAAAAAAATCATTTCAAATTCCAAACGTCTTGTTTTTCTTCATCGCGTTTTTTTTTCTTATGACGAGTGTAACTGAATAAAACATGGATAATGGGTGTGCAGCAAAGCACAGTTTGAATATAGTTGTCTGTCTCTCTTCTTGACGCTTGCCCATTCCAGTGCTAAATGCTAATGTCTGCCAACTCTGTGTGAAATCCATTTTTGTGTCAATTTTCTCAAGTTCTACTTTAACCCTCAAATTCAATAAGAAAATTAAAATAGTTTTTTTATTCGCTTCAAGTTGGGCTCCTTTGGCAATTCACTTTATTAAAACTGAATAAAATTAAAGACCTACCTAATATAATAAATTCGCATTTGCATATGGTTCCAAACACAATGCATTGTAAGCTCTGTCTACTGGATGGCATGGCAGGTGACTAGATACGTCGGGTTGCATCTTGCAACATCATCATTCACCATAATCAAGTAAATGGAATATAACAACAATTTGTAGCGGATCAAGTTTTATGTACCCGATAATGTAGAACGCACGTAACGTTGCATACTTACAAAAAGTATTACAAACAGGACTTTGGTATAATAGAGATTTAAGTAGCTATGTATTTTTAATTAAATAATATTACGTATGTATATGATCTGTCACTGTGCCAGTATGTTTTTTTCTCATTCTTTCATATATCCTTTTGTTTTTTTTTGTACACTTTACACACAAGCATAATATTGAGTATGATGAAAAAGTGACGATTTTTGTTGCTCCAGTGAGCTTTTCTCCAAATATGTACATAAAAGTTATGAGCATGACGAAGCTAATCCAAATATATATTATCGCATATGTTCAATTATGGAAATGATGGTAAGATAGGGCAAAAGAACAAGTGCAAGCTCATCACACAAGCAGAAAAGCATACATATTCATCGCCGGTATCATTAATGTCGATTTTTTTCAACTAAACTCACATTCAGCCAAAGTTACAAAATAAGGGAGAAAAAAGCAAATATCTTTATGCATGTATAATAATGCCAAGGTATGTATGTATAATGCTTTGTGTTTATCCATTAAGAGGACGGAGAAGCTTTTAAATCTCTCCGCATCTCACAATATCATAATCATGAGTATAAATTGTGCAGACTCTTATGGTGTTTAAAAGATCAGCAGGAGCAGGAAGAAAATGATCTGCATAACAATGATGACATATGTTATTCCCTACTAATCACCTCATTTAGTGTTTAGTCAAGATGAAATATGCATGTAACTACGGGAACATGTCTTATATGTATGCATAATAGGTAGAAGTAATGACGGTTTTGTGGCAGGGCTAATATTTTTCTGTGATGCAGTGACAAGCAAAATAAAAGATGACAATTATTACAACCACATGTAATATTATGCATTCTTAAAAATCAAGTTTGAATTAAAAAACTCATTGAGTAGTTCTTATATAAGTTGTTAGAGAAGTGCTGCTCCTGTTAAGTTGATGGAATTAAAAAGAAAACTAGTAAATAAATAAACCGTGGAAAATCACAATGACATGTTCATCAAAATTAATAATAAAATATTCCACATTGACGTAACACTTGTTTCGGAATCTTTTGTATTGTAGGTGTACGTGAGTTGGTAAGGGCTAGAAAATGCGAAGAATGCTGCTCCTACTATACTCCTCGCAATAGTTGTGGCATTTTAATTTAAACCCGGCACGCGATTAAGATTATCGGAATGGTAGGTAATCATCATCATTTTTTTTACCTAAGATCTTTTATTTCAAAACAATTTCACATAATATTCATTTTTCTTCGTTTTTACTCAAGCGGTAATGTAGAATTAACATGCACAGTGTAGTGTAAACGGATAAATATGTATAGTGAGAAAATAATAATCCACGTGCCTTCCTTCATATTAAGCGCATATTAAGCAGCTTGATAAAAAAATGGCAAAATGTTAGCTTTGTAAGAATGCACATAAAGCACACGATCGTTTTTAGAACATTTTGCAAAATATCTACCCTTGTACAGTGTAAATTATACGATGTAAATTATTAGTAGTATGTAGGCATGTATGTTGACGGTGGCCCGGTATAACTTTTTTTCAAGACAAAAGAATTCCAGCGTCATTTCACTCGTTAAATGATGTTCATTATTCAATCATATATATAATACATATTATGATGTGCTAACCTATCATCATCATCACCCCATCGCACACACACACGAAAGAAAAGTTAATAATAAGAAGAGCAAATAGACAGAATGATCCGGTAAAACATTAAATACAGGAGTTTAGTCATATCACGTATCCCACATAAAAAATGATCAAACCTGCACTACGAGTACAGCTTTTTCATTTGCAATTTGGCATGTTCTCCAACATGAGAAGAGGATATAAGAGAGTGTTCGCATTGAAGAATCATCTCCACCTAGATACATTTTTCAATGGAATATTAGTATTGTTATTGTTTGGGAATCAGCTATGTGGATACAGTAACACGTTAAATAAAGTCAATACTAAAATACTCAATACGCCTTTTCCGAAATAATTATTCGTATTTGTCATTATTACCATCTAGTCTCATAATCATCAAAAGCCAATACGACAATTAACCACTTTTTCTTTCAACGACAAATTAAATGATTTGCTGGTAGGGCTATGGTTCGTATGAATATTTTACTTCAGGATGACAAGAATGTATGAGCAAACAGGCGGTACAATGAAAATGAGCAATTGACGCTTGCTGCTGCGAGTTTTATCTATATCGGTTTAGTTTCTTCGGTCAAAGCAATTGTGTGTATACATCTACATGTGGGATAATAAATATTCCCAAAAAGTAATAGTCAATTTTTATTGCTTTGAAGACGACGAAGATGTGGGGGTATTAGGTTTGCTCAAAGTAAAGACAAGAGAAACAATATGTCGTGTCATGTTCTGTTTGCGGTGTAATGTAAAAGGATAAAATGTTTTTAAACCTACCGTATCCAAACTTCTACTAACTAACGCCTCCTCTCTTCTCCGTTGTTGTTTATCTAGTTGTCTGTGCAATATTGGATTCTTCTCAAGAAAAAAAAAACTTTTTTTTCTTGCTTTTCTTAACTAGAAAAGCAGCAAAGGTTGAGTAATGTCACTTTACTCCTCATTTTCCATCATTCGTTTGCTGTATTGTTCACAACATAGCGCATCCCACGCGACCGGAATGAGACGAAGCCGAAAGATTTGATGGTTTTTAGATACCATTGTGTGCAGCAATCTATGCTCGTGGTGGATAGTTAAAATACGAGTAAGAACATGACAGCTATTCATAACGAAAAATCTATCAAGAAAGAATCCATGCGATGATAGTTCCTCCTTTTCGGAATGCACACATTGTCCCTCATCAAAGCTTGTAGTAACATCGGTGACAACATCAACATCATCGTTATACGTATTGTCGTCATCATCGTCATGCACTTGATCATTTTCATGAATCTTGATCGTCATCAGCAGCATCAAAGAAATACTTAAACGCTGACAGTCCTGCATACTAGTAGCCTATTTAATTATATACATACCATGTGCATAGGTACATACTCAAGAGAGTGTCGTTTCCTGCTATTCTCCACTACTCTGATGTTATGTTTCTCTCCTGGTTTTTGTCATGTACATTGAGCAAATTACGTGGAGTTTGAGGGTGATCTCATCTTTTTTGTCATTATCAACAACAACATCCAAATAACATGATTGCCTTGCCATTATCATCACAAGTTGTGGTTTGGTGTCTTTGTCGTAGTAGTAGCATCATCGTCATCAGCAGCAGCAGCAGTAGAAAATCAACTCTACAAGATTGCTTTGTATCCAATAAAATGGCACGCATATTTGTTTCAGGCGTACTAAAGGTTCTTACATAAAGGCCACACAACTTGTTTCATTGTTTTGTTTCATTCACTCAGACTTTATTGCCAATGAAGAAGATTCCCCTGTATAGTTTTCAAGTTTGGTTCACATCAGGATCAAGAATCGATGCGCTTCTAATGTGCATTATGTATATGAAATAAAGCAGATGTTGGTTGGTGACAAAACAAGAGAAGCAACAGTAGTGGAATAAGCACGTACTAAACTAATGTAAATGCTTCAAGTATCACGTACGGTTTGGTGGTGGTGATGATTTGATGATATGGTTTTATCCTGCCAGCCGATGTACGTCTTTTCCAAAAAAAGATATACATCCTTAAAATTATGGGAAATGATAACAATGAGATTATGTCTTGTGTAGATTTTTAAGCTGAGAAGAATTATTTATTTTCCATAATAAGTGTAGGGCTATTATATATGGCTTAGTCCTAAACCAATAGTGAATGACGACGATTCGTCCTAATTTGTGGTTTAACTACAGACTTACCACAGCCTACACATTTTTTTCGATTTATTTCAGAAAAGCAGAAGAATGAAATGAAAAGTGCATAATATAAAATGCCATTCTGAAACAAGTCGCATTTCCCAATTAAGTTGGTTCTAACAAAAGAGCAGTTAATTAATAGCAGCATTCACATGAAAATTCAGAATTTTAATACTTTATCGTTGTGAGCACAAATGTTGCTAAATGCCAACCTGAAGATAATGGGGTCTCGTCATTATTCAAACTCTATAGGCAATTGCAACATGCAGACCAACAAAGGAAAACAATAGAATTTTTAGAAGCGTGCAATTGATGAGAGTCTTTTTTCTTACTATTGCCATGAACAAGTTTTATATAAGGCGAGTGTATAAAGTGGGTGCACGTTTTGAATTTGCCAACCTCTGGTAGTCCAGTGGTTTAGTTTAGGTATGACCTGATAGTCATTTGCAGATAAAGGTAATATATTACGGCACCCACCCTCCTTAATTTCTTGACTACGTATTGTATGGATAGCCCAAAAATTCGTATTTTTTATCTCTTTGTAGAACAAAAGCATAAAAATATTTTTGTGTTATCGTAGATTTTCCTTGTTATTTTGAAAATCTTATGGATATGGTGCGACTAGATTACTATAAGTCTTTGCCTAACCTTTGAAATCGTGAAAGTTATTGTGGATTTGAAAATGTAGCTAGTCACGTAAGCCTTTGATGTCTTGTGATGTTCCTCTGGTTGGCAGGGACAAAGAAACAGAGAAATCAAAATGCTTATGCATGATGCTGAGAATGTTAGGCAGATCTCTTATCGAAAAAAGTGCATCTAGTTAATAAACATGCTTTAATATGATTATCTTTTACTTACCTTTGTGATTTGCGATATTACGTAGTTTTTTAAAATTCTTTGCTTAAAATGTTCACTTTGACACAACAATAACTTATGTCTGTGTTAGAAACATCGCTGCGCTGGAACGATTATACTTGTATCCGACATGTATGTGTATATGGTTTATTTGATCCTGAGGATACATTCACGCTACTTATTTTTGAACTGGCTCAAGCTGGATACTGCACCGGTCTATTTCCTTTGGTTCCAACTTTTATTTGATGTTTGCCGTTTACTCATTCTCACAAACTTAACCTGAAATGCTGCTATTAATGTTCAAAATATTGCGCATGAGTATGCTCGCAAAGGTTTCGGAATTACAAAGGTTATTTAGAGATTAGCAACCATTGTAAACATAACACTTGCTTTCTCCCTACATCTCTCACCCTCTGAAGTCTGTAGAACGAAGAATAAAACAAAGGCCCAAAGCAAAACTTTCTATTGTACTTCAAAACCATTTGTTGTAGAAACTTTTCCTTTTTATTTGAAATTACCATATATTATGTAAGCATCATATACTTGTATATCTATTGTAATTCGCAATTTAGTTGTTAGTTGAAATAACTCTCGGCATTATGTAACTTGTTGAATATTTCCAAATAATATACACTTTGTTTATATGATGCACTACTACTACACACTTTGATATGGATGAACGAGGCGGG
This sequence comes from Coecobrya sp. COE2, assembly GCA_027743765.1. Taxonomy (NCBI): domain Eukaryota; kingdom Metazoa; phylum Arthropoda; class Collembola; order Entomobryomorpha; family Entomobryidae; genus Coecobrya; species Coecobrya sp. COE2. Next base: position 6,726 of record JAHZMV010007429.1, read on the forward strand.
CTTTCTCCCAGTTATTGGGTTTCAGTTGAATGAATCATTCACGGAAACAATAACTCTCAGTTACAAACACACACTCCAATGATCCAAGTCATGGTTGGTTCTATACCACACAGGAGCAAATAATTTAACGATATGAATAGATTGCATTTTTTGTTTATCTTAAGCACGTGATATTATCATTTTTTTGTTTGGTAATCACGATAAACCTGACATAAGAGGGATATGCACCAGAAAATTGTCAAGTTGTAGTAGAAAGTAGATGATATAAGCTGGTTGGTTTTTTGATGCTTGTGTCCAATAATACCTTGTTAAAGCGGATAAGCTCACGTTCTTGAAGGATCACCCAAATCTACAGTCATGATCAGCTATAGCTTTTTCAATCCTGTAAGTCAAATCGAGATAACAAACGGCAACTGCTACATATTGTGTCTTTAATACAACACCTCACTCAATGCTTGCTAATTAGCAAGTGTGCAAATACGTCCATTTAGTAAATTTCATAGGATGTAGATAGATTAGAAATCAATTAGCAAAACACCACTTTTCAAATGATTAAAAACAAGACTTTTGTTCCTTCCATTAAACTGGGGTTATATGTGACAATCTTTGAATTTTCACATGAAGCAGCAAGTTTAGATCAAAAAACTAGTTTACAACCGGTGTTTTCCACTCGGACATATGTATCTGTACTACTAAATGTTGACAAGTTCTGAATGTTCAGTCTACCTGTTTGATACATTAGCAGTTGTACGTATTTTTGTTGACACCAGTTATTTGATAAGATTTTCTATTATTGTCATTACTCATCTCAGAGTGGTTTTCCTAATGACATTGATTGCTTTTGCAGACAAGGATTGTACATGTTGATACTGGTACAAGGTAATTAAATGTAGTGCTATTGATCATTGCTTGAGATATGTTAAAGTGGCTCTATCACTTTCCTCACAGTTTGCACGATATGAGTGTGGCTGGTAGGTTTTGAAGTATGAATTGAGACACAAACTAACACAACTCTATACAAAATAGACCAAGACGAAAACTCTATCTCTCCGTGTTTGTAACAAGGAAACAGAAAAACCGATATCTAATATTGCAAAGTTGAACCAGCTAAGTCCTGGAGTGGACTGATGGTGATAGTGAGAAAACGCTTGATTCCTTCTAGTCAGCTCTCTCACAAGACATGCCGTCGTCGTCGCCGATGTGCCAACAGAGTGGATATATAACCATAACCATACTACTGCATAGCATCACTTACAAAAACTCATACTCAATTCATAATGCTGGGATACTACGTAGTCGTATTTAACTGCAACGAAAAGCCCAAACTTAAAGCTGAAAGCTTGCCTAAGAAGCATAAAGCAACAGAATGCCTAGATAGAGAGAAGAGAGCTCGATTGACGATGAAAATACAGCTCAGCCAGAGCACAACAGAACAGCAAATTCAATGTTCAAGTCTGAAGGACTGTTGCATTGGCTGAGCGTAGCAGAAGAGAACACAACAGTTACCAGTTCCACTCCGTCAGTACAACTACCATAAAAACTTGAGTTTTTCAGTCGAGAATTGTTTCTTTTGGAGTAACATGGTTTACACAGTATGCCCCATACATATGAACATTTTTTTAATCAACAACAGTGCAAAATGTATAACCAGCTCTTCCACACGTTCACCGTCACCACGTGAACTTCTGTCTTTTCCTGCTTGGTCTATAAACTTGAGTTGTTTTTTTGAGATCCTGCAATACAAAAGCCAACGTGATTCTCACTATTTTCTGTAGTTGCAGAGCAGATGGGATAATGGAAGGAAGAAAATATGGAAAGGCACGAACGAAGCATGTGGAAAGTGTAAAGACGGAAAGCAAGCGGACTGCCTTTTTCATACAGATGGGATCATGGAAGGAAGAAAATATGGAAAGGCACGAACGAAGCATGTGGAAAGTGTAAAGACGGAAAGCAAGCGGACTGCCTTTTTCATTTTAAAGTTTTAAACTGCTTTATTTGCTTGGCGAACTATGCCATATGAAAATCTGTATAAGAACCCGATGCAGAGGAAAAAGCAAAAGGGTCAGATCTCAATCTGATCTCGCATATTTTTGCAATCCTTTTTTTCAATTCGTTTTTTTGCCGACATTGCTCCTCACGTTTAACATTTTTGTTTTGTATTTGCACGTATTGGGGAATTCAGGGAATACATGGCTACTACTACAATGACGGCAAAATGTCGTGGGTTGTTTTGCTGCACAAATTGGGTAGCACAAGTAAACCACAAAGATTGGCAGTTGAACCAAGAAAGGATCCAGGAGTTTGTTGGTGTGTCGATGTATCTATGAAAATTCAAGAATATAACAAGAATTCAAATATTTTCGAAGGAAAGTCAAAGAAAGGAATAATGCGCTACTTTACGGGTCTTTGGTGCAGCTGCAGAATAGTTTTACAATTCAATAGCTTCAATTTTACAAAGATATCTTTTCCTATTTGCTTTCGATATATAACATTTTCCTTGTTTCTTTTTTTGACACAAAAGTCATGTTACAAGGAAAGCAACAGTACTTTTAGTATCAAAGATGTTATTTATTTGATCTCATCAAAGATACAGGGTGAAGAAATAATGAATGAAACTTATAGGAAATAGGAATGAAAAGGAAACATGCTATATAATATATGTACTAACAATACTAGAACTTACTAGTGTTACAGCAATGTCTCAAGTAAAGTGAGCATTAGCTTAATAAGAGATGTAATTTGATGTTTGATGGAGGGAGGAGAAAAGGAAGGAAACAAGAAGAGTTAATGAACGTAGGCGATAAATACTGACGAAACGGAAACAAAGAAACAACCGTGTAAATTATATGCAAATGTTGAATGTACATGCATTTTTATGAGATTCATGAGAAAATTAAATTCTAGCTATTCGGTAGCAATGTGCCTGTCTGTATATGTAGTTAAATTTATTGTTCATGTATATTCAAAGGAATAGCTATTGTATTTTCGACAGCGTCCTTAGGAAAGGAGATGGTCCACTTTCACTTTAGATGTAAACCCACGTTCAAGTCGCACAACAACGTAATATTATATGCACATTATTGTCTATACATTTTATGTAATAGTAATAAGATTCATCTCCATTTCCTTTTTCTCCATCTCAATTCCGTCTCTTTTCTGGAATTAATAACTCATTCCGCTACTCAAAATAATATGACTGCCGACACAACTAGCACGACTCCTCTCTGTCACATTTTGCTTTTTCCTCTTTAGTAACAGAGCGGCGTTGGTCGTAGCCGTGGTTGTACTAGTTTACTTTACCGTTTACTTACTGTGGGGAAAACGGCAAACCATGTGCTTTGATACTTTAATGCGAAAGTGTGAAGAAAAGAAAGGAGAGAAATGGGCAAATAAAGTCTAAAGGAGAGAATGGAGAAAAGTCAGTTTGAGCATTGAGTAAAATGAGTGTGTAGTTTCCATTTATCGTTTTACTGTATTTTTTTTTCAGGCCAAGTTAGGCATGTACATAAAAGTGTACAGTAATATTTTAGTCCATTATTATCATCCTCGCGGTCAACCTCTCGTGTTTCTTACTTTATACACTATATTTATCCTTCTTTGGTGCATCAAACGAAACCTCATTTGCTTGATGATGATAATCTAGGTTGGTGGTGACGGTGAAAGTCAAAAGGTTTCAAAATAAATGCTGCAAACTGCTACATAGTGTCTG
>JAHZMV010007430.1:0-12220 GCA_027743765.1 Coecobrya sp. COE2
TGTAATAGGTTTCACTTCCTCACACAATTCGCAACTGTGTTGTGTAGCAAAAAAAACGCAGATTGTCAGGTTTGATGATGAAGTGCAAATTATTTGACGTGATTGTGTATTGCCACCATTCATTGTTGACTAGTACCTATATTGCTTTTCTTAACATTTCCTTCCCGTCTTTCAATTTTATATGAATGAATCAATAGATCAACAACAAGCTGGTAAATAAATTGTTGTATTTTTTAGTTTGTAACAAGTAAGCTTGGAGTGTTCCTATCCTGAGAATAGAACAGTTACACAGTTGAGCAGTTTGATTATTCGTGTAACGGCTGGTTGCTGCTGACTCTAGAGCTAATCAATCCTAATCAGTCATCGATCATCATTCAACAAAAGTAATCATATATGCAAGCCAAGTCACAAGAGAGTTGTACTTAGGTTTGATTATTGATGATAATAAATAAAATTTTAAATGAGTGAGCGATGTGTCTGCCTGATTATAAAAAGTACTCCTTCGCTATTTCTAGCCATTTTTATATTTATTATTGTTAATGTAACTGTTGTAGATTAGAACTATTTTTTTTTCTCAATGAAAATGACCGTTTAGCGCCCCGCACAAGCGCACACACACACTCATACTGATTAGATATGTAGCTGGCCACAAGGGAATTAAATTGATTTGAAATGATAAAGCAAAAATTTATACTACATAATAAGCAATGCATGTAAAACCCAGTCAGGTATGTACCTACCTGGCAAAAAAAGTATGCTTATTTTAATAACTTTGCAACTTGGCTTGCGAATTTTTTAATGCATAAATAATCTGGAGTCATAGTCAGCAGCAAATAGACTGCTGCTGTCAATCAAGCAATCATGATAGTAATCTTTCTAAATAGCTATGCTCAGATATAATTTGTACGTGTACCTTTAGTTCCTATTTATTGATAGGGCAGCAAAAATATACTTTTGCAGTAGAGCTAAAAATAGCCACTTGTGCTGGTCAGCTCTGAAAAAGAATTTTTGAAGTTTGATTATCAAACGATAATATTATTGACGTGGTGGAATGCATGTTTGTATGCTGTTCACTGTTATGATTATTCAATCAGAGAAACGTTATGTCTGTCAGAGGAAAAAAATATAATATTTATAGCGAGTCATTTAGCTATTCTAATCTCGTCAACAACAGCAACCCTCTTAGAATATTATTTTGCAGTCTAAATTGCTTATTATTATATCACCACTACACCATAATCATGATATGATCGAATGAGTTGTTTAACAAAAGAAAACAAAATAGTATACAGTAAAAATTGTAACGGGAGTTTTTTAAATGGTAAAAATATTATTGCACCGTAAAATCCAGTGAGTCACAAAACACGACTGAGTGAATGTACGTAGTCTTTTTGGAACTGTTTGTTTTTCCTACAGGAATTCTTTAGAGGTCGAAGGAGGTACCTTAAAAACATGAGTAACAGTTCGTTCAACCGATACATTCCTGAAAAAGGACTTGAGTAACGGTCCCTCCTTCAAAAACAATTAAACATATGTACATATATGCTCATAATAATATTTTTTTGCAATTTGCCAATAATAAAAAAAATCATCACAGTGTTGACTGTTGACCAAGTGTTCTTGTTCTACATTTCAAAACGGGACGATGATTCCATAATACATATATGCTCATAATAATATTTTTTTGCAATTTGCCAATAATAAAAAAAATCATCACAGTGTTGACTGTTGACCAAGTGTTCTTGTTCTACATTTCAAAACGGGACGATGATTCCATCATCTGAAACTAATGGTTATTGTTATAGCGTTATTAATTGCTGGGTAATTTCCACTAACCAACGCAGTCAGTCAAGTCGTTTTTATATTTTTTCGTTTCTTTACAATGACAAGTCAGTGGTAGACTTCCTGTAATAAATATATACCTAACCGTATATATGTAATGGCATATTATGAATTTCTCAGATTATCATCTTCTCAGAGAGAGAGAAACCACGTATTTCTTGTTAGCACATCAGAATCACACAGTCGTCATGAATTTAATAACGAAAGCCATAATACATTCACAGAGCCAGGAAAACTTTTATCTTTATCGCCTTACTTATCTCCTTATCGTTAATTTTTATTAATTTAATACAGTTTTGTATAAAAAAAATAGTCCTGAAGTTAGTGCAGGCTGTCATGCTACTATTATCACAGAGTGTACGTAGAATACAACCTTTCGATCTGACAGACCGTGCAAACGGTTGAATGAAAGTGAATCTTTTTAGAAGATTCCGTACACCAGATATATACCCTTGTGCTGTATATAATAATAATTTATATGAGCTCGCATTAAAAGGATTAAAAACATCCGCTTTTCCTTTCCTTTTTGCTTCTATCTCAGTCAGTCGGTGAGTGTGTGCAAGGCAAGAAGTGCAAGAGAACGATTAAAAAATAAACAGAACGTAGCGAAAATGCAATTGCATTCATTAGCATTACCACCATCAACACTCATCATCCTCATGCTCATTATCATTACCATCATCAAGATATATTTTCTTCTAAAAATCTTGAGACGAATTCTTTTTTCCTTTTTGATGAGATGAGGAATTCTAAAAGTTTCACTTGTTGCTTACTGCATAATACACGCATGCATGCGGATTGTTATAATAACAATCCTTTCTTTTGTTCTGACAAAACTCGCAATTCTACAGACGTACATATTCCTGCCGCTTTTGGCCTGATTTTTTCCGCAAAAGCTTGCCGTTAACTTTGAAATGAATTTTATTGTTCGAAAAATAAAACATGAAGTAACATAGAGAGAGAGAGAGGAAAAGTAATATCAAGTTCGTAAAAGTTAACGCGGTACTATAAAATGCAATTCAGTTTCAGTAAGTACTGAAAACAATTACTTTTTAGTAAACTTGAGTAAATGAATGGAAAAAATTGCATTTCCGTATAAGCGCGCGCCTCTCTCTCTCTCTCTCTCTCTCTCTATCTGTTTATGTGATGATACTGACAGGGAAAATATAGAAAAGCGGATAAATAATAAAAGTTTATCTAATTTCTTGTCCCTAATTACCTTGTAACAAGATTATTAGTTTTCTCGTAGTGCCATTGTCATTATTACTATTGTTGCGCCATTCATTATTACTCCACTACTACTACTAATTCATTACTTCCATTCTTGCAAAAAAAAATGTGATATGGACTATGCAACACAGCTAATAAAAATGTAATAGAATCCTTGAAATAGCAAATCGAGACAAGTTAAAACAATGGACGGTAGTAGTGTACTCGTATAATAAAAATCATGACATTTTATTTTCCAAAGGAGAAAATCCGCAGTTGGTCCTCTCATCCTTCAACTCTCGTTGGACTTTTTTTTTGTGAGAGTCTATTTTTCTGTCTGTCTCTCTGAGCTGCGTTTTCATGTTTGATTGTTTTTAATCTTGATGAATTTTTGGTCGTGTCCACACAATGCAATATCAAATGAAATAAAAATGGCTCAGTCTTCATAAAATCTTCTTTTAAACAAGTAGGAGGGGTACATCACACAAACCCAGAAAAAACCTATATATATTATTATATTGCCTCTCTGTTGTCATTTTTATTCCTCGGCAGTCATTTAAACGAGTGAAGAAAGTGACCATAATTTGTTTATGACTTGGCATGATGATCAAGGCACCCCCACCACTTTCTTTTTTTATCAGAAGAGCCATCATCAAAAATATCACACACACACACACTCATACACAATCCACCTGTACAATCTGGAGGAATGTGAGTAGTGGAGTGATGATGGTAATGGCAATGCCGAAGGAGACGTGCACGGAGGAAATATATTAGAAATGAAAAACAAGAAAGATTGCATGGAGTTGATAAGAGAGCGATTAAAGAACGATTCATCATTCTCTCCTCCTTCTCCACTTGGGATGATCTTGGGATGCCCATATTATTTTTTACTCCACATTATATAAAAAAACCATTAAGGAGTACAGAATAAGAAAAACATTCGTTTTCTTTTAGCTCTATGCTTCCTTATTCAATCTGCAAGACTGACTGTTCCATTCCAAACTATTAATTTTGATTTCAAACAGCAGCATCCCAATCTTCAGCCTGGTTGTATGAAAGTAACAATAACAAAACTGACGACGATCAAGTTGTCGGTTGATGGTGGTGGTAGAAGAAGTGGTGATATTGTTATTTTTATTATTATCATTACCACAATTATTACTACTACATACTAGGAAGGAACGACTATTATAATGTGATCTGTTCGTAAAGAAAACATTTTTCATTTCATCTTTGGTGGCTTTTCCTTCAGAGGAAAGAGAAGATGAAGCCATGGTCCACACTCTCCACTTGCATGCATGCATAATCAAATGGTATGCAATAACAATAAGAAATTGTGCAAGTGTTGTTGTCCGAATCCATTTGCATTTTCATTGTTATTGTTGCCATTACGTGGCACATTATATTTAAAATACATATAAAAACGCATAAGATGTGTTGGAGGAAACTGGCTTCGGTTGTGAATGCTATTGAGGAAGAAATATGTGGCCTCATTATAATTATGCGGGTGATCGGACTCTTCTTCTTCTTTCTTCAAGAAGGAAAAAATAAGTACGTCCATTTAAACAAGTGCAAGTGCTTTTCAAAAGATGAATCGACTTTTCTTCACAAGAAAAAGAATGACGAAGCATTTAAAAAAAAAGTCTGCTGGGCTGTTGCAATGGAATGGATCGCTGTGTGTAATACTGCCTATTTAGCTGGTAGCAATGATAATAATAATTATATAAAACGCTTGAGATGGGAAATGCAATGCAGTTGTAAAACGTATTATTTTTATGTTGAGGAAAGAAAGCGAAAAAGCTTTAAAATGCTAGAGGCGTATGCATGCCAAAGGAACGGTGGACAATAAACTGGACAAACTCATTATTGGAATGAAGCCGGTGGCATAATTAGAGAAAATGGCAATTTATATGGTTAAATGCTTTGCATTAAAAGAGAGTTTTAGATACAAGCTGATTAAAAAGAATGAGTTGTTACATTCTTTTTTTTGCAATGCAGAAAGAAAGGAAAGAGAGGAGAAGGTAATTTTATGTAAGATTTTTTACCTTTAGAAGTTTATCCTTGGAAAACCAAACGTCTTCCTCTTCAAGAGGGGGTGCGTCTGGGAGATTAAGGTCGTCCCGAGATCGAGACAATATGCGACGGCGGGAGACCATTGTGGATGTTCGATGAGGATCGTCCAACTGATGGTGTGGGAGGTGGGCAGGCTTTTCAGTATTTCTGCAAAGGAAAAAAGAAGAAACATGGTTAAAAATGAAAGTTGATAAGAATAAATGATTCAGTCAAGGGCATATAGATGAACGAAGATGGTATTGGTGGCTGGCAGGAGGACAGAGATTTAAAGTTTTTATCAAGGAAACAAGGTGATTGATGCATCCAAAGGATAAATGACAAGATACCGACTTGACCCCAGTTAACCAATATTTGCTCCAACTCACTCTCACTCTCTCCATCAATCAGAGTGCGAGAGATGCATTTTATACCGTATCAGATTGGAACTCAATCAACCACAAAAATGATCACATCATCTCATCATGATCATTTTTTTACTCTATCCATCCACCTTCTTTATCTATACCTCCCACATTATTGTACCTGGCTGATGGCCACTTTTTTTTAATATTATCTAATGAAATGATAAATCATGCATATATTTTTGTGCATTGTTGTTTCCTACTTATCTCTCTGCTGTATGCATTTTTTGTATTATGTATTTTGACGGTTGGACAGCAAATGTCAAAATCGTTTTTTTTACTAGGCCACCGCCATGATGATCACCTAAAAACCATACAGTTATAAAAGATGAGCTTACTTAGACAAGGAACACAGTACTATGAATCTTCAAGTTAACAAATGATCCTTAAGAATTGTTCCATTGTTTCTTTACCGCTGCTGGTTTCAAAGGTTGATTTGAAAGAATGATGATGATGAGATGAGCGTTGTCGCTCAGAGGAAAAGATAGTAGTATAATATGCAAGGTTATTGCATCATACACCGACGGATACCAAAAGCAATATAAAAATGTGGAGCACTACGTTCAATATTAAGTACGGCTTCACTATAGCAAGCTAAATTTGAAAATCAATTTTTTGAGCTGTCATTTTACACAATGAATTGTAGAGCTCATCATAAAAAACTCAACAAGCAGTGCAGTTCTGACTAACCGCCACCGCTGTCGAATATCTGGCCAAGGTCGTTTTTCCCCACAAGAAGATCTAGTAATATATTTCGGTCAAGTGAAGCGGTTGTTGTGTGCAGATATGCGCTTAATGACATTTACCTGTTGTTGTGCAATAAAAATAACTGCACATACAGCATTTGGTAGACAAGACAGTGAGGAGTAATATGCAAGTCACTAGAACTGTCACATCGTCCATCCGACCATGATCCTTAGAAATTGAACGGCATCATTGAATAATACGCATGTCTAATGAAAAACTAGCCCAGTTTTATAATATTTTTTTGAGTTACTAATGAGCACCAAGAGAAACGTCGAGCATATAGAGTCATAGTCATAATTTAATTTACTATTTTGATCATGAAAGTTGATAAGACGCGCATTCAATTGAATTTCTATATGCGTAAAAATGACACCATCATCATCCCAGTCAACTGAGAGCTTATTTTGCTCACGCATGACTTGCCTTAGTTTTCCCCTGTTATCCCTATAACAAGTTTGATGATGATGATTGCTTAATTGAATTAAAGGCGTAATGTACAAAATGGTACAGTAGACACAGAAAGAATCAGGTACTTTTTATAAATAGAAAGAGAAAATGACTAAACGCAGTCACCACAATCGTTTTTTTTTAGAACTCGGTTCAAATGTGACTGGCACGATTGCATAACTCGATTTTTCGGTCAAATTCCTTTATAATTTGTAATAGTAACAATAACATGTTATATTAAAGGGGCGATGATGTTGATGAGAGATAAACGAGCAAAATGATGCGATAATAATGTTGTGTGTGTCCTTTAATAACAATGACTGCTGAATGTAATTTCGTAATGCTCTTTTTTTTATTCTCTCTCTCTCTCTCTCTCTCTGTCAACCTATCATCAAGTCACACAGCAAGTTATAATATTCTTATACCAAGCAAGCTTTTGATTTGGTTCATTGACAATGAACGAAGAACCAAAGGAACATTTGCAAAATATATTATATATTTTATAATTGCCCCATCATCATCTTAAATGTCATGAAGCATTCATATTCAGTCAGTCATTTTGTGCGAAAAGGTATCGTGTTTTCCCTATAGCTTTATTTACGACATGTCAACTTTTAGACTTGTATAACCCATATATATCACAGTAATAAAAAAATATCTCGCAAATTAGCTCCATAGCACATTTAATTTATTATCCCAACTAGCAGCAGCAAATCCACCAATTAAAAATCACTTTGGACAGAATACAAGCTGCACGGAGAGAGAGATGTTGCATCTTTCTAAAAAAAACAATTTGGAAGACAGGTTGTTCTTCTTCTAGAGAGGTAATAGGAGTGGATCTCTATAGCATTTGGAATATATATATATTTTTCAAGGATTGCATGCATATTATATCGTCATTAAAACAAGTAACTAGGACAGTAACCACCACACAGACTACTACTGTGAGTTTAGTTATAACTGGCTACTCCTCTACAATAAACGTACGTAACATCGATAATAATGATGATAATAAAGTTAACTAAATGGAATATTTAAAATAGATAAACGACCAGAGAGAGCTACTGCTCAAACGGTTGTGTTTTTTTTGTTCCTAATAATTATTATGATGGCTTCTTGTGGTCCTTTTCGCCTTTATGCTATATAAATATAACAGGCGTTTTCTGTGTCTTGGTCAGCCAGCCTCTGTCTCTGTCTATTAATGTTTTTTCCATTGTTTTGTTGCTTATCATCCCAAATAATAATATTGCTGCATTACGTTGCAACTTTTATCGTCATCATAATCAACATAATAGTGCGTGTGTGTGAGCGCGCACACACACAGGTCTAAATAGTTTATAAGTCAGGCCAAACCCAATAGACCTTTTTTTTATGCAGGCGAAAATGAAAATGTTCTGTGTGGTGAATTGCAACAGGTTGTTGTAATCTATATAAAAAAAAGATGAACATGGATGGTGGAGGAGGCGGAGGAGGAGATGTACAAAAAATATGAACACATCACACAGGCAGGAGATAGAGATGCTGAAGAAAAACTGCATGAATGACTGACTATAAACCAAGTCTCTAGCCAAAATGCAAAATTATTGGGTTCGTTACGATCTAAAAATAAAGGTTAAAAAATTAAATACAATTGGGATTTTGGTGGAACAGGTGACGACTATATACAAAAGTGTTTAAAAATAGAAAGGAAATTTGGATCAAGCTTATGTAACGTAACATTATGTGGTTTTTGTTAATGGACTTTGAGTGATAAGAAGGAATGCAATGACACAATAAAATTGGGCTTTATTATTAAACAGGTAGACAGTTTGTTACTGTTGCTTCCATATATTTTTGAATGAGATTATGCTGTGCAGTTTTTTTTTGTAGGTCGAAGTTCCACACTTGAAAATATTTGACGAGACAAGATGTGTGTAATAGATAATTAAAGCAGGTATACTTGGATGGACGGTGGTGGTGGCTTGTTCTAATTTTCGGGTTTGAAATGAGATGTTCCTGATCTGTCTTGCGCATTTAAATTGAAACACTTTTGATTGTTGTGCAATAACAATTAAAGTTATTGATAAAGTTGTCATAATATTTATTTAGATGTGAAGTTAATTTACATATCAAACGCTTACAATTTTCAAAGTGGAGAATGCATACATAATACCCAAGACACATTATTTCATTGCGTTTATCTTTTTTTATGAGAAACTAAATGAAAGTGAATGTCGTATTTTTTCTTACAAGTTATTATTATACTTTTCTCTAAAGAATCTTTGGGTATGTACCTATTATTATCTCCGTTAATAAAACAATCTCTACAAAGCGTGTAATAGTACGATTGCTGATAATTATTGGATTTACAATTTTCTACACGATCAGCCAACTGCAGTAAAAGTTAAATGGTTTGCACATTAATACGTTTAAGATTATAGGTTATCTCGTCACTCCTCTAAAAATATTGCCTATTTGAAAATTAGTCGGTACAATTTCGTTATTTTTTCTGAATGAAAATTTTTACATAACAAAATTTTCACGATGATTGGATGAAAAAACTCTAGACAAGTTCATTATTATTACAATACCTCTCAGGTAAATGCAGAGAGAGCTTTACGAAATGACAAAAGAAAGGTTGATTCATAATAACGAAANAAAATTTTCACGATGATTGGATGAAAAAACTCTAGACAAGTTCATTATTATTACAATACCTCTCAGGTAAATGCAGAGAGAGCTTTACGAAATGACAAAAGAAAGGTTGATTCATAATAACGAAAACAAAGCATGATTTAATTTAAGTGCAAATTCAGAAATGAAGTGGTACTTAAAAATAGCTTTTGGTTCTTTAGGAGATCGATACAAGGCTGACATTGTTGCGTCTCGTTTTACATTCTTAACTTGACTTGAGGGCACATCATTTTCATATTGAAATTGATGATGGCTCTCTAATCCAATTTGTAACTTTGAAGTGTATACTACCAACTTATCTTCGTTATCGTTTCAAAGTTTTATCAACGTTTAAATGCCAGTTTTGTACTCGCACTCGAATCACTCACTCATTTTACATTTATCATTCATCACACGACATTTGATATGATAGATAATATATTATAATGCACCAATACTACCTACTGCACGCGTTTTTTTCTCTCAAGTGGCATTGCCATTCAATCCTCATCATCATAAAAAATCTCTCACCTTTACTGTGCGTTGCGTAGACCCACAACAAAAACAAGCACTCAACCTACAACAACAATAACAACAGTAGTATCGAAAAGGAAAGGGCTTCTCTTTTTTGCAAAAATATATGGCCAAGTGAGTTGCAGCAGCCGTTGAAACAATTTTTTTTTGCAAGGGAGAAGTTTTTATTAATATGATTATACGAATACGAACAGTTATAAAACTGATAGGTGATACAGTTGCCTTGCATGTGTATCATAAATATGCCAAGAAATCATGTTCAGTACATTTTTTTATTATTTTGCCAGCATATATCTCTCACCTCTCCACTCTATCAATTCAATAAGGTAACAAGGTAAAACCCTTCAAAAAAAGTGATGTGTGGAATATGCATGTAGTTATAAGAATTTTTCATGTGTATAATATATTATCTCTGTACACTAAATAAATGGCAGTGGTAGCCTTGCCTTCGTTCTTATCAGTAACAAAAATATTGTACAAGATAGGCATTTCATTTTTGCTGTGCTGCTCCTTCGTTCGATGATCTCTCAACCACGATCACACGACAAAATGCTGCAGCTGAGAGCTGATACTTGTAGAGCTTTCAATTTAACAAAAATCTTAACTAAAAGATAGGTACGCACATGCGCACAGGTAACAAGCTCAATAGAGTGGCATTTTATTTTACGACAGAGCCACACAGTGTACTACAGTGAAATTATACCTCTAGTCGTGTAGGCATTTTTGTTGTAGAGCAAAACAGCAGCAAAATACAATCTAATTCCTTCAACGCTAATTACAACTACAATGTAATTTTTTGACTTATCAGGGGCACTTGATTCAGGAGACTTGATATGAATACACGATATATACCTATCTGAACAGTATAAGCTTCAAGATTACATATTGATTTCTTCTAGCTAGTTATCTCGATCGCCTCCACACTCACTTGCCTGCATGCTACACTATAAGCCAGCAGCAAATAATAAGCAATGATAGCACTCCAATTCTTTTGTTACTTATTTTCTTATTCTGCATATTCATTTTTTGTACAATGGACAATACTATCAAGCTACCAAATAAAATAATGTGCCTTCTGTACCTACTCATTATGCCCTTTTAATGGTCACTAAATACGTTACCGTTCTTGTTGAGTGCACTTGAAAAAAATAATCAAAAGGAATGGTATGGATTATTATAGGTACCCTCTCTCTCTCTCTTTCTGATGAATAGTTACAATACATTCAAAGCAAAAATATCTATCTCTTTGCATAATGACTGCCTTTAAAAAATAATAAATTGAGACTATTATGAATAGACGTTATTATTATTAAATAATATCATTTTTGTAGTAGTGTGCAGTGCACCACCGCACACTTGTGTCTTCTCTTTCAAGAGCATCCATATAATTTTTATTTTAGCTGTTTGCATTGTGTACCATAAAAATAACACACAGGTAGAGAGAATATCACTGCTCGCCATATTATCCTGTGCAAATGAATGAATGACACTTTTTATATTTTGTTGGGAGTTGTTTTTGTTATGGCATATGAATTGAATGAGTGCGTGCGTGTTTTGTTTAACAAGAAGTATGCATAAGGCTCCTCATATGCAAATAAAGCACTTTAAATAAATAAAAATGGATGACAAGAGCAAGTTCACATAGGTATTTTGCTTTTGGATTGGAACAAGGAGCCTTGAGAAGCAGCAGCAGAATAAATGGTCATGTTACTTGATATGTAGTCCAATACCGGCTATTAAAAAATATTAAACGGTATATTTTCTATATGATTCTTCGTATGTATTTGTTGTATTAATTGTAACCTGTCAGTAATAGTCACTCTAGCCATGTTTAACCTTTACGCGAGATAAAAAAAAACAATTTATATTTTTTGAACTGGTTAAACAAAAGTCACAAAGGTAAATGATACGTGTGCACAGACACTTGAACTAATACCTACTGCTAATGAATTCATATAAAAATAATATCAGGAGAGTGCATTAATGAGACATAATATATATTTTTTCATTGAAGCCGTTGTTCTTGATGGGATTGCGCAACAAAGTGTCTCTTCTCAAGTCTTCTCACTCAAGAGACATAAGAATAATACGATTTTTATTTTATACAAACTATCAACCATACACAAAATAATAATAAGATTTTTAATATAATACCTTTACTAAAGTAAGTGTAACAACAATAATGAGACAAACAGAAAAGTTTATAGATAGGAGCATCGCAAGGAATAAAATGCTGAGGGATAATAATGATGATATTATGATAATAAATAAATTACTTACTAATGAACACCACCATACTCTGCTCTGTCTTT